>VKOC01000814.1:0-164581 GCA_009364415.1 Spea multiplicata | reverse complement strand
CTTTTCAGTTTTCAGTAGTGTTAAGTGCAAAACTTGGCGTATTATTGAATATCTTTCTGTTAAAGGTTTTTTTTTTTAAGCGTTAGTTTGCTTAATGAATAAAATGCATACACCGATTTCCTTAATAACTAAACCAAATACTAATACAGTAAGTGAAGTGGCCGAAACACTTTGGCCATAAATTAAGGAAAAGGCTAGTACTATACCTTTTCTCTCTATTATCTTATGCCCACTCCAAACAGTGTCAGCCTAAACATTATTTCTCCTGTTTTTCTAGCTCAACAAGCAGCAGCTCCAAACCATAAGAGACCGGTTCCAGGCCTTTCTTAATGGGGAAACCCAAATTGTCGCAGATGAAGCATTTTGTAATGCTGTTCGGAGTTACTGTGAGGTAAGTGCAAAAGGGTTTCAATATGTAAGCTTGTTTGATTTCGTCTTACTAAATGAAATTGGGTGCGATTTATCGATTTCCCGTAGCACCTTCTGTCTCAACTGCTATGAAATATTTCACAAAGGGAAATATTTTCTCTCTTTTTTTAATTTTTATTTATTTTTATTCCTCTGTATAATTTTTTCCTAGTTATTGACAAACCATGGTGTGTCATAAGATATTTGGTTAAATAACGATAATTGTGAAATAGGTAGACAAGCGTTCAGTCTCAATGTTAAGAGGATTCCAAATTATTTTTTTTGATGTGTTCTCTATCAAACAGGTGTTTCTAAAAAGCGAGAGAGTTGCCCGAATGGTACACAGTGGAGGATGCTCTTCAAATGATTTCAGGGAAGTTTTTAAAAAGAATATAGAAAAGCGAGTTCGAAGTTTGCCAGAAATTGATGGCTTAAGTAAGGAAACCGTTCTGAGCTCTTGGATTGCTAAATATGATGCCATATTCAGAGGAGAAGAGGATCTTCGAAAACAGACAAACAGAATGGCCCTCAGTGCGGTATCAGAACTAATACTTAGCAAAGAACAGCTTTATGAAATGTTTCAGCAGATCTTGGGCATTAAGAAGCTGGAACATCAGTTGCTATACAATGCTTGTCAGGTAAGTAAATGCCAGAATGCCTGCCTAACACTACAGTGTTTAGTTTCCATGACATTTATACATAGGATTTATGGGCCTTTCAACAAAGAAAATATCTAAACACGAATACGTAATAACTGTAGCATCCTTTCTAAACTACTATCAATGACACAATAACTTTGTTTTGATTCATGATTATAAATGAATTAAGGTTTGCAGTACTTTGCTTGTTAAATGGTCTATATTAACATTTTAAAAGTTTTCTTGTATACCTAGTTTGAAAACTTTTTTTTTAAAATTTTTTTTGGGGTGTATATTTTGCTAATGTACGGGGAGGAGGCTACTGCAGAATTTCCTGCGCTAAATAACCCTAAATCCTCTGCACTTCATTATACCCTCCTCCATTCATCGTTTGGGGAAAATGCATATTAATGTACACACACCGTTCCACTAGGGGGTGTTGGCGGCATTAAACTGCCCTACATTTCTGCAGATTTAAGGGATTTAATTTTGTGTTTTATTCAGTTCCATTTTAAGACGCTTCAAAGCATGGAAAATGTAACGCTTTAAACAAACTGTTTAAACCTAATGGTGTTAAATATGTGATAAGATAAAACAACCATGTGAAGAACACTGTAGGGTTGCACTTGTGCAGAGCAAGTGAAATTCTTCATACCTTGCTTGCTATTTTCTTTGCTTTCAATGCAGCAGCCACCATGAATTCAATCATCTCCTCTTTAGGTTGGACGGAGTCAAGTGTGATCTGTGGCTTCATGTCCCACTCCCAACAAAGCTGTAGATGACAGCTTATTGTAGCGTAGTAAGGATAATGCTTTCCGAACTAATTAGCAATGTAGTTTTTATACTTAAAAAGCTGCATTTTATTATATTGTTTCGATGGGTTCCTTGCTGATGCTGTTATCTACTACCATGCAGCAGCAAGTGCATCATGTTATGTTTTTGTTTTTTTTTTTCTCCTGACATGTTTTGGTTTCTTGGGTTAGGAAACGAGATGAGGCTGGATGGAATCTGTAGTTGGGATAGTAGAAGTGCAAAGATCTAATACTGTATACCAAGGATGTATTATGCATGATGTATTTTTATGTGACTGTCCGCTATCTGAAGAGTCCCAAAGTAAATTGTTATGTTTGCTCACTAGTCCTCTCAGGTGAACCAGAAGCAGCAAAACTTAAATGTTTTATCTTTGTCTATGCTGTATTTTTTTGCCTAAAAACTCAGCCTAAAAGTAGAATGGATGGCTTCTTATAGGTAGTGCGTTGGTGGAAGCTGTCCTACATGGAGGATGGAATCCACCCATGGTGGTTGCTGCATTTGACTAAAGAGCATGTTAGTAAGCAAACTCTTGTCTTTCTCTAATGTCCCAGTCAAGCTAGATACTGTTCTATACTAGCAGAGACTGCCACACATAGAACATACCCGGTAATAAGGTCAGAATAAGCAGTAAATGTAACAGAATATTTTTAGAATGAATTCCAACAGTTTAAAAACCCTACACATGGTGTAATTCCTTGTTGTTGTGTTTATCATATTATATGTAACAGCCTATGGGCATTTTCCACTTTGAATTAACATTAGATATGTGTGTCTGTAGGATACTGTGTTCTGTTGTCTCATAATAAAACCTGGCTAAAGAAGTATAGATCCCATGAGCAGTAGTCTTATTTTTTTATTTTTATAACTTTTATTTGTGGTGACTGTTCATTTTTGTCAGTCTCTATGTATTTCACCTAAAATACTAAATAGAAATTGGTGCCTCTGGGCATATGACATCACCCATCATACAGTTAGGCTATTGCTGCATGAAAAACATACTTTGTTTCACGATAAGAATTCCATGATTTTGTACGCAATACATCTTTTTATGAATGTCGTCGCTGATAATTGGTGCTAATGATAAACTCGATGGCAGGTGGGGAGTCCCTAAAATATTTCAAGACATGGGGTGATATACTTGGGATATGGGCCTCCATGGTAATATTTTCTGAAAGGTTACCTGTACTATTTGCTACACCAAGAAGGAAACCGGAAAGTAATCCATGACTGCAGAAATGCCATAGGATTTTAGGGGTAACTGGCACTGACTTTGTGGTTGGCTACAGATTGTACAGCAGTGATGAGCTGCACCTTGATGATGAACTACTGAACCAGAGGAGACGTTTCCTAGATGGTTGGAGGAAAATATAGGGGGGGGCATTTTACTGGTAAATTATGAAGAGTATGACCACATTGCTGTCTTGGAAATGCAGTTGGGTGATACTAGTAGCTCAGCATTAAATTCAAATGGATAAACACTTTTTTTTTTGTTATGAAGGACAGATGAAAGAGGGACATGTTTTTGTTAAATCATAGTTAATACCTACTATTACAAAACATTGTTCAGATCACAAGAGGGTACATTAACTTTACGCATATGTGACAAACCACCCAAATGTTAGTATTGAAAGGGAAGAATGTTTTTTTTTTTTTTAAATCTCAAATTGAATAAACTGAGCCCCTGGTGAATTGAGTGTGTGTGTGTGGAGGAGGGGGGGATACTGAAGTTGTGAATCCCCTTGTGTCTTGATTAGTGGAGACGCCATCTATCAAAGATTTATTCACAAAAGCAAACTAGTGGTTCCATCAGAATGTTGAAGTTTACGAAGGCCAACTTCACTGGATTAAGGGTATCCCTGCAGCAAACTGCTCCCATGAATAATCACAGAAGATAAGGGTAACCTCTTCGAGAACCATGGAATACTTAAGCACGTGACCTCAGTTAATAAATACGCAAGTTCAAACAATAAGTGAAGATCCAGAGAAGGCGGCAGTCTTAAATCTGTTTTTTGTACTATAAATATTGATGCGCATCCATAAAAATACATGTGTTAAAAATATCCTCCTGAAACCAAAACCTATGAAATGTGTGTTAAAATTTATATAGTTGTGAAAAAAATTTGGTGTTTGGCTGTAGGTGTACAAGCTTAAAAACATTTCTGTACACACAAAAAACAGATTTACCGTAATAGTATTTCCATATGCTTACTTGTTTAAAAAATTTTTTTTACCCCAGTACTTGTTTCGGGGTTTTTTCCCCCCCTCTCTCTCATAATGAAATAGTGCAGTTCAGTTTTGCAGCCCTTATCAATTTTTGTCCCCAAGAATAACCTACAACTTTAAAGTTCTGGTAACTGGTTTTCTTTCAGCCTGGGACTTGGGAATACCACCAAATCTTTAAATTTAAGTAGAAACCGAGAATATGTAAATATAGCAATTAAAACTAAAGTTCTGTATATTGAAGTTCATGCTTGTAGATAAGCGTCTATAATAAACTATTTTATGCTGATCCTTTGTACTTAAATATGAAGATTTACATAATGTGGTCATTTAGGTGAAACTAACCCTCTCCTAACTTTTCAAAATATTTCAGCACTATGAAACATTACGTTATTAAAAAATAAAAAATACATGGAAAAAGCAATGAAAAAGGTCATGTGGTGCACTCCCAAACTATCCTATAGTGTCTGGTTTGGTACTCGGATTATTTATTTTTAATTTATATTTATTTTTTGCTTAGCTGGATAATGCTGATGAACAAGCAGCCCAGATCAGACGAGAGCTTGATGGGCGATTACAAGTAGCGGAGCGAATGACAAAGGTGAACAGGCTGGCGTACTCCATCTCTCCACTTCTACTAGTTAGCTTTTCTCACATAATTGCTTGTCATTGATATAATAAAGAATGTTTTGTTGTATCCCAGGATGCATTAATTAAGGGAATTTATTGCAACCAATGAAATTATTTACCAGTGAAAAATTCATACAGTGGAAGCTGAAAAGCTTTTTCAATTGTAATGCATGGCTGCTTTAGAGTGTAATGTAAACATTTTCTGTTCAGTATACCAATCAAATGTTTCAGTCATTTTTGTTCTTACTATGTCTGTGTCTCATTTTGATAGTTTTCTACGTGTGGTTAAAGGAAAGCATGACCCAGGGACTTCCTATATCTTAGAGCATTCTTTTGTTTAGAAACATTGTAGTTTGTAGGTTTCATCAGAAAGGCTCAGTGAACTCAGATGCCCTGCTTTTGCTGCATTGATTTTATTATTTTTCTTTTTTTAAGGAAAGGAAGTTTCTAAAGTTTTTAACCAAAGACATGGAGAGCATGTTTATAGAGGAGCTGCGGTCGTCAGTCAATTTATTAATGGCAAATCTAGAAAGTCTTCCTGTATCCAAAGGGGGGCCTGAGTTTAAGTTGCAGAAGTTGAAGCGCTCACAGAATTCAGCATTTTTGGACATTGGAGACGAGAATGAGGTTCAGTTATCAAAATCTGATGTGGTCCTTTCATTCACTTTAGAGGTGTGTATTCTGAAATTAACTTTTCTAACTAAATACAGTATTAATAATCTCAAATCTCTTTATCAAAAGTCTTCCTGACCCTTTTATTTTGGGATGGTTAGAAGTTTTATCATTTAGAGGGGGAAAAAAGCCCCCCCCCAAAAGAAACCCAAAAACCCGATGACGGCCTAACCACTGTTCTTGTATATATTTTATGTGTGTGAGTGGGAAGTTAGGAATCGGGGTGTAGTTGCTGTTGGTAGGCTCCTTTGACATTTAAGACATGACCTCACCCTAGTTATATCGGATTTCTTCGACTAACAGCGACTCCTGGCCACGATAGCAACAAAATTGTTAAACCTGCACTTTGAGCGTTTAGATCATCAAAGTAATTTGTATGAAAATCAGTGTGTTCATGTTATAGTAGGCACAATTCTTACCTCTACGCAAACGAAAAAATGGTCCTTATGGCCCTGCTCATGGCTATTATGAGAGACAAAAAACACAATTGCATCACATTGGAGCCAAAGCCTTTTTTCAGCAGGAACCACCAGGGAAGGGTTTATAAATGTAACCTATTTTTACATTTTAATAACACTTTGTTCAAAACTAGGCTGCTCCAAAACCACCTAAATTTATTTTCGGAGATCCATACTCTGCACCAGAATATCTACCTTGACAAATAACTGATGCAATACAATAGTGAGGTATCGGGTTAGGCTATATAACCATCTTTAGAGTGAGACAGAGTACACCTTATTTTGCATTTATAAAGAGAATGACATGCATTTGCTGCTTTAATTGTTTTAAGGGGTTATTTTAGTTAAAAAAAATGAATACAATTAAGCGTATGTTTACTGTGACTATCCCATACAGCAGGGGTGGCGAACCTTCTGCCAAGGGCCATTTGGATATTTATAACATCATTTGAAGGACATACACCATTATCAACTTAAAAACTAGCCCCACATTGTATATTAATCCCTCCAGACAGCCCTCGATTTTTTACTGATTTATGTGATGCCCAAACAGCCTCCCTGTGCCATGCCCCCCCACTTACACATCTATGCTATCACACACACATTCATTCACAAAAATGAATGTACACATTCCCACATTCAGATATTCATTCACACAATCACACATACTCATTCATACACCCTCCTCCATCCCTTTACCTGAACTGCAGATCTCTCTGTGCTGCTTGCAGACTTTTCGCAGGGGCCTGCTGTTTCCCACCTCGTTGATCGTAGTCTGTGCAAACAACTTCTCTTTTACCGCCAAGGCAAAGCAGGAGAGCAGCGAGGTCATGCGACGTGACGTGATTCCGCTGGGTTCCAGCATCCCTTTGGCTGTACAAGAGACGTTGCACTGGTAAGCAGTGGGCCCCTGCGGAAGTGATCGCGGTTGCTGCCCCTTCTACCCCACGGGCCAGGCTGTCACGTTCTACCCAGGCAGCGGAGCTGCCTATCTGTCTTGCTTCAGTTTCTCTGTTTTGCTTTAATCCATTCCTGGATTTCCTTATGCTCTGTTCTGATCTTCCATTCCTTGCTTTTAGTTCTGCTCTTTGCTTCAGCACTGTTTCCTTTATAAGGTGTGCCCCACCTGTGTGTTCTGTTTGTCTGTCTGCAGCCTACAGGTATGTCTCTTATTGTTATGTGTTTGGGTTTTATGTTTGGTTTGTTTCGTACCAGTGTTAGCAGGGATTAGCGTTAGGGCCCACCGTCATTGGAGTACTTTGGCGTAGTGGTGGGCTAAGCATACAATGGCCATAAGATGTGATGGAATCTCCAATAGTTATCATACAGTCCTAGGCTAGTTCCTGTAATTATGTGTGTCAGTCTGATGTAACCTGTATCCCCGGCAGCGGGGTGTCCTGTATTATGTGTTTCTTGCTTGGTCTCTCTGTATCTTGCTCGATCTTTCCCCCTTGCTTGTTATGTTTCTGCTATATCCTTTGCTTAGAACCATACTCCCAGCCTGCAGCATCCTGCATGTGAGTCTAGTGCTATATCTCATGCTTGTTCCAGGGTGCCTGCAGGATATCACTTTTTTATTTTGGACTACATCTGCTGCTATGTCAGGGCGCTGGTATGTGGCTGCACAGCCCTAGGTGTTCAACACCCGGCTGAGTGCGGTCGCCCTGCACCAGGCCCTGTCCAACTCCGCTACTGCACCGTACCTCCTGCACACAATATTTGGGCGTGCTGGGTCAGCGCAGTCATCAAATGGACCCGGCTTGTGATTTTGTGGGTCTTATATGGTCCGTGGGCCGGACGTTACCAACCCCTGCCATACAGGATAGGCAAGAATCCTCACTGACGCTATTAATTCAGAAATCAATCAATTTATAATAACGTCTATACTTCCCTAACGCTCACATGCAGGCAGATTTTCTTGTGTCTGACACAAAAAAGCACTTTTTTCGCAATCTCTAATCATTCTGTTTTTTGTATTTCTCTGAAGATTGTCATCATGGAAGTTCAAGGTTTGAAGTCTGTGGCTCCCAATCGGATTGTTTATTGCACAATGGAGGTGGAGGGAGGAGAGAAACTTCAGACGGACCAGGCTGAAGCCTCCAGACCCCAGTATGTACTTCTGACTACAGCTTATAAGGACTGTGCAAGGAAAACTTGCACATTGTACTTGTTATTTATGCTGTTTTTAAGGCAAAGGGTCACACCAACTATTTATTTTAGATTTTTATTCTGTTCACGCACTTTGTATTTTGTTAAAGTCTAAATTAACTATTAACATGTCTATTTTTGAAAATTACATTACAGCATTGTTTTTCACACGTTGTGAAAAAAAATATAGCACCACCTCCCAGTATAACAGGAACATAAATACTTGCCTTTTCCAACTGTGCACCCAGTAGGAGCGCTTTCTCATTGCCTTTCTATTGTTTTGAGCTAATGTGACTCTCTTCTCCCTGCATGCTTTTAGATGAGCAATAGGGAGACTACCATTCCAGGCAGACTCCCAGTAAGGCTGCCTGCAAATATCTGGGTAAGCCATCTTGGGGGCAGTGGTTTCTACCCCCTGTTCTCACCAAGCTGAACCCTCAGCCAAGAGGCAGATTATTGGATAAAGTGATCCCTCTAATAGCTGCGGCACTCTCTGGACCTATCCCTTACCCATTTGCTGGCTGGAGATCAATCTTGCTAGTCTTGCTGCCATCCACATTCAAGGCTTTTTGAATCTCCAAGCGGACTATCTTTTACTTACAGCTTGGAGATTGAACATTGACTGCCCCCTGGTATAGTAGATATTATGTTAAAGAACACGAATATGGTCATCACGAAAAGGTACATCATGTGGATGATCAGGCTGGTGTTCTGCTAGGGCAAGGACACCTTTGCATCCTACGGTTTCACAGGCCTTGGAGTCCCTTGACTTAAGGGATTGTTTCCATGTAAGGTGCATATTTCAGCTTTAAGTTCATTTTGGGACTTTAATTTGGCTGTTCATCCCTGGATACAGATCTTAATGGTGACATTGTCCAGACTAAGAACTCACTCACTCACTTTGGCTTCCCATCACCACATTAACTACATTTTTTTTGGTGATTATGTAGGTCTACACTTACCAACTGACTTTATACCTCAGATCTTTCAGCAGTTTCATATGAACTGGCATATTGCTCTGCTAATGTTCTTTCCACAAAATATGAATCCAAGCTTCCCCATTTTGCATGTCTGCTTGCTTGTTTCATTTGCGGATGCCAGAAAAACGTCTGAATCTCTAGATGTCTCCAGATGTTCCAATAATTGACGGATTATCCAAGTATCTTAAACGGCAGAGGCTACAGCACCACGTGTGGCAGTCTCAAACCTCTCCACTTGTTCCATGGCTACTTCATGGGGTAGTGTGGCAGGTGTATTTCTGTTCCAGATTTGCAAGGCTGCTGCTTGGTCATCTTTGACTTTGTCAGACATTACAGGCTTGACAGGTCTTCTGCTGAGTGATGTTCAGCTTAATTTGCAGTCCATGGTACTTTCATTTATCTTCCACAATACATATATGTATATACAATCTAATCCTCAGTGCTTCCGGGAATCACGGGGGAGTTACAAAAGGAAAGGAAATTCCCAGATATCATCCATCAACACTAATTTTTGGTGCATGCTTTGCATGCTTATTTTGTCATTACACTGATTTGACAGTCGGGAGGGCCAAGTATCTGTTTGTTCCCACCCTACCTGGGGGTGAAGCTACATCTCATCAATGCTACACCATTAGGATACACAAGGAAAGGAAAATAAATTGTGAGAATTTATAATTCTCCACTTTTTAAACAAGTGTATCACAGATAGTGTTAACATATTGTGTTAATATAATTTGGCTCATTAATGACTTCTTCATTATGGCAGAATCCTGGGGGTATATGGACCACCAGCCAGGACTTTAACCTTCTTGGTGGAAGTGGTCTTGAATAACCTTTTCAAAAAACACATTCTATGCTCTTTGAAGCAGCTGGATCTCCCATTGATACATATATTTTACTATGACTGTCAAACGACTTGAATTAATATCTTGTTATAAAGTTATTTTAATAGAGATGCCTTTAACACTGCAGAGTTACATAAAATCATTTTTGTTGCTATCTAGGTTTGTAGTTTCAAACCACTGATGTAGAGTCACTTATATGTATGTAAAGCAAGTTCATCCTTGAAACAACCAACAGCAATTGGTAAAAATGAGATTGTAGGACAAACATGAACCACCCCACCCCAATGGGGTTTGGTATCACATATTGCATATATAATGTGAATCAAACATGCTGTCCAGTTTACTACACTCTGTCTACAGAAAATATATATGTTACATACTATTTAGTCATTACTAGCATTCTACAATAAAATCTCTGGCTCTCTATCACTCTGCAAGGCACAGTTTGTTTACCTTTTATTTAAATGATGTTGCGTTCCAAATCGTTTCTTTATAGATGGGGAACGCAAGGGGACTTTACCACTACACACCCTCGTCCCATTGTGAAAGTAAAGCTGTTCACAGAAAGTACTGGTGTTTTGGCCCTTGAGGATAAAGAGCTTGGTAAGGTAAGTTATTGTATTTTTTATTAGAACCTAATATTCACATGTCACTTAAATACAAGTCCCCAAAGAAATCCAGTTTCCTTACCTTTTATATGGCTAGTTGGTTGTTCAACAGAGCCTTTGAGTGGTGGGGACAGTTAACACGGGAGCTTTGAGCTTGACTTCTGAGACCCTGAGCGAGTCTGAATGTTTAACCCCTTAACAATATGGTATACCGGTGATGTAGGGGTACGTGAAACTGGTCCCTGAGGACCAGACATAATCACAGGGTTTTTGTGAACAGTAGATCATGCTCTCAAACAGGTGATGTCACTGTTGGCTTATATAGATCCCTGAGGTCATATGAGACCCCACAGTGGATATCTATTGGACATGTGCAAATGGGCCAAAAATAATTTTGACCCATTTTAACTATTTGTTAAATATTTGTCTATTTGTTTGAATTTGGGTGACATATTCAGTTTCCTGTGAAAATTGGGGTGGGGGCTTTTTTAAATTCAAAATTCATCCAATGCCCACATTTACTCACTCATTTACTTATACTCTGAATGTCTCCCAACCACTTCCTTGTCTCATAGCTCCGCTTTTCTAGCATCTTCCTCCTCTTGGTCTTTTTTCTTTCTTCATCCGCGTCTCCGTGGACATGTCCACCGGTGACTTCCTCTCCCCCTATTGGTGGGTCGTGGGAGAGGGTGTTCCCGGACGCTAAACCATTTTACCCTAAGATAACCTCCTGTGAACTTCAGCAAGAATGGCGATACTTCCTCTCCCTGGTAATTGTATCTTATTTGCCTTATTAATTAGATCTCCTGTATGACATAACTATGTACTCTTGTATTATGGGTTGGAGATGGGAACCCAACCATTTATCTTTATGGTTCTAATAATCCACCTTGCGCAAATACCATAGGTCTGCCATGGGGATGAACACAATTGTTTTTTTGGGAGAGCATACAAAGCTGGAATACAAGGTGATCTCTGAAGCAAAATTTTATCTAAAGTAGGCATTTTATGAAGGTTTAATCGATAACATTCCAAAAAATTGGTGTCATTCCAAGTCAGATTCGCATTTCTTAAGACGCCCCAAGTGAAAACATATAGTTGTATGGGTGGTTTTAGGGTCTCTAAAAAATAAATAAATCTGTAGTGATGTGGCAGTGTGCTTTTATCAACTAGGATATCGTTTCTAAAATTTTATTCTAATGGATGTTCCCAATACAGCATTGCATCTTGAGCTTTATATTAAAGTTTGACACGTTGAAGGACTACTATTTTCAGAATCACTAATCTTGTGATCTTACTTGATGACATTTTCAGTGTTTCTAATGAATTCAAACTGCAGCTTTTCTCATTACAGCTGAGAGCGCAATCAAGATGAATAGAGTGTGCTTTTGGTAATATTAGGATTCATGTGATAAGTCAGCAAAAGCTATGGGGGAGTAACACAAAATCAGCTACTTTTTGTTTTCTGATATTGTGTCTTTACCCGGGGGGGGGGCGAGACAGAAAAAAAAAAACCCAGAGCAGATGGGTAGGTTTTTTCCACATTAGGCCTTTTAGAATGTATCCAAAATCAGAAACATTTGTATAAAAATATTTGGAAAGTAGATGCAATCTGTTTTAATTGTTTTTTAATTTTACTTCAATTACAATAAGATAGAATAACATTTTTTCCTATTTTTTTAATTAATAGCCCGTTTTCTAATCTTGTGTATTCATCTTAAACTTGCTAGTATGTATTGATTTTAGTCTAAAATATATTGTTTTTTTCCTTTCTTAAAAACCCTCCACTGAGGAATTTCACATGCTGTTGC
Organism: Spea multiplicata; assembly: GCA_009364415.1. Classification (NCBI taxonomy): domain Eukaryota; kingdom Metazoa; phylum Chordata; class Amphibia; order Anura; family Pelobatidae; genus Spea; species Spea multiplicata. The sequence goes on along the minus strand of VKOC01000814.1, from coordinate 152,350 downwards.
GCCATTAAATTCTGTGCCAGACAACTGTAGCCCTCACCCCCCCCTCTGTATCACATAAATTTGTCTCATGTGGAATATTAGTAGATGCACAGCCCAGTATACATTATTATTGTTTTTATATAGCACCATCAAATTCCATAGCCCTGTACATGCATGTCCCTTGCTTTTTTGTTAAATGTACCCATGCATGATCCAGCTTTACCCGAGAATGAAGCTGTATGAGGCTGTGTGCAGACTTTCAGAATTTGAGGTTTTTTAAAGAAACTGCATATAATGTAACAAAAGCTTCTGTGCACACATGCTGCCATTGAGTTTAGGAAGTGCTTTTTCTTTCACTGTTATGCAACTTCTAAAAGAACATACTCTTAATTTAAGTAAATTCATATTAAAGTACATATGCATTTGTCTGTGAATCTTTCCTGGGCCACTGGAAGTCCTTAATGTTTCTTGGTTTGTGTAGGCCTGTTCTGAATTTGATGTTTAATATTAAAATTAATTTTTAATATTAAGAGCTCCCTATGGGTATTAGCAAAAAAGAACACTAATTTGCATTTTGGTTAAGTCATAAAGGATGCAAAGTCAGGTTTGGGTGGAGCAAGTGCTCTACAGAGGGGAAAAAAGCTATTAAAACATTAGGTGTATTTTTATAATGCATTTAATATCAGTGCTAATTATAATTGGTATGATGTGCATATATAAAAAATATATAAACTTAATTCTTACCTGGTTATTGCTGGTGTTATGAGCCAACTAAATAGTGTTTTAAACGTCACATTAAATAGTAAGAATTGAATAGATTTTTTTCACATTTGCTGAATCTGTAGGTATAGTATAGTTTTTTGGTTTTTTTTTAATAGCTGTTCTTTCCAACAAAGCTTTATGAATGTTGTAATTTTTACATTGCATTGTCAAAGTTCCATTAGATTCCTTATGCCTATGTTTCTTTCATCAACGATTTAAATGAATCCAGATACTTGGAACAGCATCTCCCCACCATGTGGCCAGATTTGGAACTGCATGCTGTAAATTATCATGGATAGAATGAGCATACTTGTCAATGTGAAATACGACCTAGTATGCACTGTGAACATGAAACGTTTCCCCTGGATGTTGGAAACTTTTTTCATAAAATGAAGCACAACTTGGTTGGTGGAATAGAGTTCAAGGACAAAACTTATAGGTTTTATATATAGGAACAGAATTTTCCAATACATAACTGTTATCTATATGCCATCTTTTTCCTTTAATGTAAAAACCTGCGCATAACTTGGTTCTTGGTGTTGGTTTGTATTTAGGACACTTTTTATGCACGTCCCTTGGATTCTTACATTATTTTACTGTATTTAAATTAAGTGTCATTAAAAGGCCATGTTAGGGTAACATCCATTGCCGTTTTAGTAATGGATGAGCTAATTGGTTTTTCTCTGAAAGTTCATTTTAAATCAATTACAAGTCTTGAACATTGTTTTCATGGCTATCCTGCACCACTGACTCAGTATAGTTTAATCCATCAGGGTTTAACTATATCCACATACATATGTAAAATGTAGGAACACATAGATTTTATAACTTTTAACTGTGGGGAGGGAACATAGCAAAGTATGGCAGTTGTATATTGAGAAACTAATATAGTGTTGCCATTGCCAATTGGAACGTAGAAATTGAGCATTAATTAAAATGTATACCCTACGTTGATGCAAAATATATTTCTGTAATCCAGTCCTCAATTGCAATATTCTATCGGTGTGAACCTGTCTTACAACTTTGTACAGTCTAAAGCTATTTTTGTAATCAACTTGTATTTATACTGTATACTTATGAATGTTTGTATTTTATTCTTGTTTAGGTGATATTGACGCCAACACCAAACAGTACCAAGTTACCAGAATTGCATAAAATGGTGGTTCCTAAGAACAGCCAGGACACTGATCTGAAGATTAAGTTGGCTGTAAGGATGGATAAACCACCACATATGAAACATAGTGGGTAAGACTAAACTCAACAACTAGCAAAATATCTTCAGGCTTTCAGTACCCTTGGTCACTAAAAGAGCTCCCTCCCTTGAGGAGTTTTACTTTCCAATAACGTGTAATCCTCTCTGAAAAGCACACATTAGGCTACTTCATTAGAGAGTAATATTTGGCAATGTTTTGTAGTCATTTCAGTAAGCAAGATAACACTTGGTGGGCGAAATGTGTTGAACTATCGGGATTTTTCTTTTGTGAGACTTATTCTTTTTGCTTTTGTTTTATCGTTATTGTTTTGTTTACATGTTTATCTACAATACAATGAATTTAGACATGCCTTTGTAGCAATACGCTCTAGTAGGTTGACCCTACTTTAGGATTTGGCATATAGCACTTTCTTTGGGAAGCACCTTGGATTACAGCACTTTATCAAAGTTTATTCTGAAGAGCCTCTTTTCAGGACTTCTGGATCAAGACCATTAAAGTATTATCTGGATATTCTGCTTGTTTTGCATATTCCTTATGTGCAACTCATGCTTTGACTTTAATTTCCCTTTCTGGCTGTGAGAGTACTGTGCCATTGTGTCCTGACTTTTTTGATTTTAGACTTAGTGGAAGTAAAGGATTGCTTTTATGAGAATATCCTGTTTTCACTAATCCACTTGTGAGTGCATAAAGTACACATATTGTGTTCTCTGTTGCGACAAAACTTTTTACGCTATTGTGTACTCTGCAAGCCCAGACATTTGGATAGTGTTTTTTCTTGGGTTGCTGCCGCATTTAGTTTGGATGTGTTTTTATTCTGTTTTATCACTTGGTGGCCACTTGCGTGAATTGATAAGATTTCTATTTTTTGCTACATATTATCCATCAGATACAGAGATCTCAAGTTTTATATATTACAAAAACACAATTTTGCAGATTTCCAGACTATAATATAAAATTACTCATGACAGAGAGTCCCTTGATATAGACAAGTAGCCTGATACAATGTGCGCCTGCTGTCACGAAGACACTTGGTGACAGCAGCTTACATTCTGTATTGCCTTTATATTAGCCCTTTATATTACAAAAACAAATCTACAGCTCAGCTTCAGATAATCACAATATAAGGGATTCATTCATACTATGAAAGTGAAAAAATACATATTTTTGACATTGTCAACCCTTGTGGAGGGGAAAAAAATCACATCACACAATAGTATACATCAGATGTTTGTCTGCTAGACTCGTCAGCTCAGCTATATGTATGTGCAAAGTGCCACTCGGTGTTCATTATAGGCCACGAGACTGTGAATAAATAAAAGCCATGTTTATTAATTTGCATGTAGAAGGGAGTTAGTGAGGGGATCAAGGGAGTTTGATGGGAACTGCATATATTTTATATGCACTCATTAAGCAGCGGCCTATTAAGAACAGCTCGGCTGATGCACTTCAAAGTATGATGGGTATTTGGTTGTTGGGACCGGACCAGACCGAAGGGTGGGAGGCATACCTTACAGCTGAAGTAAGTTACTCTTTAAGTTAAAACAATAGTATGTGCTGTATTCAGACCACCTAATCGAACAGCCAATTTATCCATTTCAGATGAAATGGTAAGACAGCAGTGATTGGAAGACTTTTCGACAGTCTATAACCTTCATTGGTTATGTGGCTGATAACCAATTTACAATGGGATAGTTGCCTGATTGGCAATGGATGCCCCCAATCAGAAGCAGCAATGAAAAGCTAGGAAGTATGCGTCCAGCCAGTGACTGAGGTGATAGTGAAGACAATTGTCAGCAACTAATAGTATGTGTCTGTATATACATTCACTGGCCACTTTATTAATCGGCCAATTACATGCCAGCAACTCAATGCATTTAGGCATGTAGACGTGGTTAAGACAACTTGCTGAAGTTCAAACCGAGCATCAGAATAGGGGATTTAATTGACTTTCGACATGGAATGGTTGTTAGTGCCAAACGGGCTGGTCTGAGTAATTCAGAAACTGCTGATCTACTGGGGATTTCATGCACAACCATCTCTAGGGTTTATAGAGCATGGTCCGAAAAAGAGAATATCCAGTGGGCGGCAATTGTGAGGATGAAAATGCCTTGTTGATGTCAGAGGAGAATGGGCAGACTGGTTTGAGATGACAGGCAACAGTAACTCGGATAACCACTCGTTACAACCAAGGTATGCAGACTACCATTTCTGAATGCACAACACGTTGAACCTTGAAGCAGATGGGCTACAGCAGCAGAAGACCACACCGGGTGCCACTCCTGTCCGCTAAGAATAGGAAACTGAGGCTAAAGTTTGCACAGGGTCACCAAAATTGGACAATGAGAGACTGGAAAAACGTTGCCTGGTCTGAAGAGTCTCGATTCCATCTACGACATTCAGATGGCAGGGTCAGACTGTCGCGTAAACATGAAAGCATGGATCCATCCTGCCTTGTATGAACGGTTCCGGCTAGTGGTGGTGTAATGGTGTGGGGGACATTTTCGTGGCACACTTTGGGCCTGTTACTACATGTCTGCAGTGCTCGTGTTTAGATGTAATTTTCATCTTTCTCATTTACTGAACACACACAAGTCAAGTTATATATTGTTTTTTTAGGGCTTTACTTATGTCATTGTTTTGACTATATATATATATATATATATAAAAAGTATAAAATGACTTTTTCTGAATTTACTTGAAAAATATTTCACTCACCTATGAAATCTAATGAAAAAAAAATGCTAAATAGATTGTACTATTTGTCCTGAGTTTAGAAACACCCAATGTTTTTATGTGACTTTTACACGTTATGGGGCAATAAATACAAGTGGTGTTTTTGCTGCTTCAAAACCATTTTTCTAGATCTGGTAATCCCCCCCCCCCATGTCCCATTCCGGGTATGTTTGAATCTGGCCAATGGAATTTACCCCATTAAACCATATATTTTTGAAGACTAGACACCCCAGGATATTTCAAATGCTAGTGTTTTAACTCTTTCCATGCACTAATTCTACCACCAGTCTTTGTCAAACTTTGTGGTAGTCAGTTATTTTTGCTTTTTTTTCACACACATTTTACTTCATGTATGAATTAACAGGTCCTGGTATATGTCACTATCACACAACACCCCAATATGTGTTCAGCAACATTTCCCAAGTACAGTGATACCACCCATTTGGGGCATGCACCTTTTTCAATGTTGAACTTTGACATTTGGTTATCCACTGCCCATGCCAATTTTGATACATCTTTGAGCCTGGCCAATTCTATGTGACCTATAAAACCATATATTTTTAAAAACGATACAGCCCAAATGCTGGTATTCTAACTCTTTGCATGCACACATTTTACTATAATACTTTGTCGAAGTTTACAGTAGTATTTTTAGTGTTTCCCACACACGTTGTGCTTTAGGTATAAATTAACAGCTCCTGGTTTAATCTTTTTTTTTTTTTAATTAGACACCCCATGGGCATTTAACATGCCAGTATTTTAACTCTTTCCATGTGAGAAAATAAAGCGCTGATTTTAGGGCGTGCTCATACAAATATTTATATATATATAAATATTATTTATTTTTTAATTTAAAAACATTGTTGGTACTGGAAGGTTCCCCTTATGGTGACATCAGTGGAAAATAATTTTTACATGTTACCATTTTTTTATTTATTTTTTTAATTGATGCAGTACCTCTATTCAACCTGCAAGGGGAGCCAGAGGTCTTGGGAGAGTCTGGATAGACCCTCCTGAGACCTCTTCTCAACTCCCTTTTATTTATTTTTTTGAAAGGATGTGCCGCTGTCTTGCGAGTGGCAAAATCTTGCAGTGGCGGTTGCGACCGCTCTCTGGAGCGGTCACAGTGCATCCAGGGGTGGGTGTTAAGTGTTGCTGAATGCCTCGCTAATGCACCATGTCACAGAGCTCACATCTCAAACTGGTTTCTTGAACATGACAATGAGTTCACTGTACTCCAATGACCTCCACAGTCATCAGATCTCAATCCAATAGAGCACCTTTGGGATGTGATGGAACAGGAAATCCGCATCATGGATGTGCAGCCGACAAATCCGCTCCAACCGCGTGAGACCATCATGTCCATATGGACCAAAATCTCTGAGGAATGTTTCCAGCACTTTGTAGAAAATATGTCACGAAGAATGAAGGGAGTTCTTAAGGCGAAAGGCAGCAACTTTGTTTAAAATAAGTAAAACTAAAATCTGGGGATTTGTGTGTAGCAGGCAATATATGCTGCTTGTTATAACAGCATATATATATATAGGAAAATAGCATGCTGCCTATTATTGTGAAAGTATCTTGATGGCACACAACAAAATGTCTCAACATTGTCTAACATGCAGAGATCGGTCACAAATGATGCAACCGCTGGGAAAAAAAAAACTCCTCCTGTCCTGTAACTGCTACCCAACGTTTTACCGAGTAAAAAGTGTAGGATAAATCTGTATGTTGACAGAATGTGTCCTAACAGCCAGCCATTGATTAAAAGACCTAATTTCCACCTTTATTCAAAATCTTTACAAATTGATTATAATTTGCCCTTATAACAAGGCCTATGAACAAGACCTATGAACAAGACCTATGAACATTGTCTATACCAATGTTTTCCAAGGATTGTGTATCTGGTGGTGTCGCCATAGAGCTGCTTGCTTTATATGTACTTGGTACATTGGGTGTGGGGGGCAGGTATAAAGTGGTTAAGTGGCAGAGACAACTCGAGAAGGTTAGAACTTGGACATGACTGCAGGGTGTCCAAAAAGCATCCTGTTCAACTTCTTTCTCAGCTACAAGGTGATTTCTTGTGATATGATCACATTCAGCATAGCTTATCTTAAGTTTGAGAGGTTAGATCATCAGATCTTCGGCGATCTGTATAATGTTTTTCTATCTTTGAGTTGTTTGCTTTTGTTTCAGAAAATGTAAGCCACTTTCTAAATATGTTGTATGATTATTTGGTTAGGTTTCTGTGATGAGGTGACAAAGCCTTGCAGAATCAGGAAAACCACATACCATGAGAAAATATTGTGTGAATTGTTTCTTTTAGTTATGTGCTTTAATAAACATTTTTTCCTCAATACATGATGTGCTAATTAAATAACTGGGTGAATATGTATTTTTGTTTCTGCTAGAACCAGTCAATTGTTTACAGTGAGGGTAAATATGCATATAAATTGATATGTGATTACAACCACTCAAGTGTAAACTGTGAAAAACGATACACATAATCACCCTTTCTGTTTGAACATTAATGGACATAGTAGCTTCAAATATCAAATTTCTAGGGATGCTTTTGGCAAATTGTTTATCTCACTACTGTATCCTTAGAGAACAAATTAACTATGTGCCTGCTTTTAATCATTCCATCAGTAATTGCTGTTGGGGGAGCAAGGGAAATCATGGGGTCTTAAAAGGATGCTGGTGCTATTTTAATTGCCACGGCTACTACCACTAATTGGCATTTCGCTCTAAATTTGAAATAATTGCTTCTAAATGTCAAGATTTTCAAAAAATATTTATTCTGCTCTACGATATTAACATATAGGTATAATGCATGTTATATATATATTATATATATATATATATATATTGTACACACAGGTTGTTTCTCTTGAAATATTTTATATTCCATTCAAATATTTCATAGACGTTTCAATTTAGGCTTATATCTGGCTGGAACTTCCAAAATAATGTTGGTTATTATTCCTTCGCTAACTAAATTTAAGAAATCAGAACCTGTGGAGGTTAGTTATGTACAGAAAATGATTAAAAAAACCTCAGAATCTCCAAGATTGAACTTCTAGTAATTTCCCTGTCTTCTTGGCCCTACGCTGCACCCTCCTTTACCACTCACCAAATCCTGCCAAAACAATATTTTGTATCTTTAGAACAAGTTTGGAAATGAACCCTTTCCCAAATGTGCCTACCTTGCACTTTATTGTGTAATGTGACCTTCATGGTTTTCTTGTACAATTTCAAAAAAAGGACTTTTTAAGATAATGATTCAGTTTAAGTTACTACTACTGTTTGGTTTGATTACCTACATATTGCGCAATAGAATGAATAGCTTAACTGGTAATAGGTATAGGTTTCCCAATGACTGTGTACGCTGTGAATAGGATTGTCTTCAAGTTGTAACTATAGCAAAACTCTAAGTTGGCCAGTTGCCTAAAAAAAAAGTCTAAGCTAAAATCTTCAGTGCAAATCAATTCCCAATAAATAAGAGGAACAGCAGTGCTTTTAGCAGACAACTGTACTAGTTAGATTATTTTAATCACATCTTAGATGCAACTAAACATTGTATGTGATGCTTACAGTAACTCCCTGTTATGTATCCTTGCATAAGTAATGTTCTTTTTAACACTGTTTTTTAATAGACGATGAAGAAAAGCAATCTGACTGCTTCCATGCCTTGCTTGGGAATACGAAGAAAAAAAAACATGCTCAACAATAAACAATAAAGCCCTACATTTTCATGTGAATTTTTAATTAAAGGAACCATATGCTTATTATATAGTTAGAGTATATATGAAATCATGAGAAGGCTTTACCCCATTGTGCACTAATTTTATTTGTCCACACGATGGTGCTGCCTTTCTGCTTTTCAATGTAATTACTTTTAAAACATGCATACGTTTTTGGTTTTTTTGCCACAGTTGTCCATAAAAAAAATTTAGATAAAAAAAAAAGTCAGATCATAGGGCATTTTTTTATTTTTGCACTAATTTGCCTGACTGGCGTCTAATTACTGCCACTTGTTATCTCTGGAATGTTGGTGTATAGATTGCTCAAAATTGCTTGCTACATTATGTATAATTGTCCTTAGAGGTTTTTTTTTTGTTTTTTTTTTTGTAATTTGAGATCACTCAGGTCACGCTCATACAAAGTGAATTACATATTTAGTACAAGTAATTGAACTACTATTTTTTTTTTAATTATAAAAGTTTATGTACTTCAGTACTTCTTGGCTTGTTCTGTCGCATCATATTGTAATTGACATGAAATGTGAAAGTATTAAGCCAGCAAAGTTTTTTTTTTTTTTTTTTTGTTTTTGTTTTTTTCTTTCCAAAGTAAATGTTTACCGCATATCCAAATAATATTCCATGTCTAGATATCGGAGTATGGCAAAAACAAACAATTATTTTAAAATGCTTGTCTACTTAACTGTCAGTAAATTGGGTGGGGATGGGGGTTTGACACAATTGCCTGTAGATGTTATGTTGGCAAATATATTTTGAGAGATTGTATTCGCTCAGAAATGTGTTCGTCTGTGGCCCTTAGAGTATAAGCACTTGCTTTGGGAATACTGCTTATGCTAAGATGCCAGTCATTTGAAAATGTGTAATGCATTCTAGGGCAAGCAGGTGTCAAGAGGGTTTGTGTTAGGACTACAGCAAGGTCATTTCATTTAGCTGTTGGCCGACATCCTAGTATCTGTTCTTGGCTGTACAAAATCACAAAACCAAGTGAAGTGTACAAGCGCTGTATGCAATTAAAGTGCACTCAAATACTGTATGCAATTTTGGAACATATGTAGCATTATACCTTTTGCTATAAACTTTTTCTATTTTTACTGTATTGGATCTAGTAACATATGCATGTTATAACAATTAGTTGAAGTCTAATATATAATATATATATATATATATATATAATCTTTATTTTTATGTCACTGTTGTAATGATTAAAATTATAGATGGGTGTTTTATATTTTTTATGTGTGTATATTTTATCGCCGTAATCTCTGTAGTTCCTGTCTGTACTTCTGTGGTTCTTGAAACAGTTAATGCAATTTAACCTGCACCATACTATCATGCTATGAGACTTCAGCTTAGCAGCATGCCGCCAGGTGTCAATAGGGTGGTAGCCTGAGGCAATTTGCCAGAGGCTAACCGCTCCAAGTGGCTTATTCTAGCACAACCACGAACGTGTGCAGAGTTGAAAATGAATGCTGCCCCTTGCAACCTTCACCTTCATTACAAGACTTTTGAGTTGACAATTTCAGTTTTTCTGCTTTATATATTTTGTACATTTGACTATATCTAAGATATATTATATATATATATATATATATTATATATATAATCTCAGACAAGGTATGCAACTTTGTCTCCAGTGCTATAAGATTTTGTGCTTGGCATTTTTTTTCTCCGAGTTGGATTAAGTGCTTCAAACTTTTAGAAAGTCACAACTAGATCTTATTGTATGAGCACCATTCTGTGTGAAACTCCTGAAGTGCTCTTCTATTGATATGTTACTATATATGGCAGTATTTTTTCTTGTAATGTGTTCAGTTCTGAATTTTGAAGCTTTACTGTGTATCCAGCAACATTTTAAAGAACACCTCATAACATTTTCCCTTTTTTTTGTTTGAGTCATTATTTTGTTCTGTCCTTTGAAAAGCATAGAAGGTACCGAAAGTGTTTAGAGCTTCGCTGTGAATGACCCAGGCCACATTGTTGTCTTGATTGCATTGCCTCTCTCATCCCTAAGCAGAGCCAAGAAATGGCTTAATCTTGCAGGGAGGAATAATGGAAGGAATGTGGTCTTGGGAAGACTCCTTTTCACTGTGGCAGCTCAACATACAGCGCTGCCTGAAAGTGCCTGTGGGCATTCAGTCCCTATAGCCCGTATTGTTGTCAGTTAAATGGGATCATGAGTGTTTGAAAGGTGTTTGAGAATGAACTGAAAATCATTTTCACAAGTGGATGATTACTTCTGCCACATGTTAACCGAACTCCATCAGAATGACCCAGATTTCCAAGGCTGCATTAATTGCTCTTTCAACCTTGACTGAGAATTTTCTCTTTGAGAATCTTTTGCTGTGCGAGCCGGCTACACATATTGACATATTTTTTTTTTCTTCAGTCTGTATTTTCTTCATTGTTTGACCTAAAGAGTTGCTTACAAAAAAAAGTGTTTCTAATGCAAGATGCTGATTGCTTCATTCCACAAAAAAAATGATCTATGAAAAGAAATAACTGTCCTTTTCCACTTTTTTCAGCTGTAAGTAGTTCTGTACACAATTATGTTTTTCATCTATTCATTAGTCCTGATTTTCCATCTTGAAGTATAACCATGAACTCTCACAGCGTGAGTCCCGGTACAAATAAATCACAATATTCCTTTTCATGCTCCCTTAGTCTAATAAACTAAAACCGCAGTGTTTTGTGTTCCGTATTGAGAATGTTTGACATGGAATTTGCCAATACTGAAATATTCTTAGAAAAGCTGTGGCATGGGGGGGGGGGGGGTGTGACCAAATACATATAAAATGGCAAACTTAACCTTAGTTAGCTATTAACCTTTAAATCTTGAAATATTCCTGTGAATTATTTTTTTGTCTTTATATTCAAGAAAAAGTTGTATCATGTCCCAGTGAATATAAGGGGCCATCTATATTTTCTTGGCAGATGACTTATGTTGATATCATATGCAGTCACAATAACATAGGATGAGTGATTGTAACCCCCACGCCAGTGCGTTACTGTTTAATTTCTAAACCAGTGTTTCAGAATACAATCTGTGTTGTTCCGTGTACTAAAGAGAGATTATCTTGTAAGGAGAAGAGGATTATTATGTTGTATTAAGACCATGACTTGATCACCTTTGGGAAAATAACTTGCTTTAGCCTTTACATATGTTTTAGCAAATAGCCCTATTATATTGGTAATCCCATATTCTTTGTGCCCTTTAATCCCACATGAAAACGTCCCTTTTTTAACATTAAGAAGGCAGCTTTATCACCCTTTAAAAGGTTTTAAATGGAAGTGTTGGGTTCATTAGGCGTACGTAGACAAGCAGTCCAGTGGTCACGTAAGCACACAGTGGTCACGTAAGGCCATACAGTGAACTGTACCCAACTATACAACATTGGTCATGGTGACTAAATCTATTCAGATATGCAAATATTCATGTGGGAACCTGTTATAAAAGACTAAATAATAAGAAAATGTAATTTGGTGGTAAAATGTAAAATAAAAGAAACAATAGAAAAATACTGCTGATTTCTTCTGAAAGCAAACTGGTATTTATTGTGGCCTTGTTGTTGAGGCAAGCCCTGATCACTGTGTCCTTTTGAGAGAGAGCATTTTCAATAATATAACAAAGGCAAAACTGGTTAGTTTCACATGAAGAATATGCTGTCTTTGTTTTGTAGATATTTATATGCTGTCGGACAGAAGGTTTGGAAACGATGGAAGAGGCGTTACTTTGTTCTTGTCCAGGTGTGTATGCCAATGAGAAGTTATGGTAGAGGCTGTAACCTATACCTGATCATAAGAAGGTCCGTTATCACCTTTGCCTTATGCTTGAGCCATTTTCCCTGAATTGTTATCTTTTCTATTAGTTTGGCTACAGTATAACCATAGCTAATGTCCTACTTAAATTTTAAAAGATTACATACAGTGAATGGCTCCTTGTACTGTTTCATACAGGTCAGCCAATACACATTTGCGATGTGTAGTTACAGAGAGAAGAAAGCAGAACCTCAGGAACTGATGCAACTTGAAGGGTACACTGTGGATTATACAGATCCTCAGTCAGGTACTTGGTTGTTTTTGCTTAGCATTGATTAATTACACAGTGTAGGTAGCCACAATATTAAAATTTTGAAGTGTCCCACACAAACAGCCACACATTTTGTATAGTGGTTCACTTCTGTAAAAATATTAGGGTTTACTTACTAAAAGTCTGTTTTTCTGGTGAGTTCGGCAGAAATGTTACAACTTATTCCTTATGGAGAGCAAGCCCTGGATTTTTCTTCTGCAAGACAGTCTGAGTTGACCCTGCTTATGTTGACTTTTCAAAAGTCGCCTCACATCAACTATGCATTGTGCTTGCTTAGTCCTTCATGCAGGAGAAGCTCACTGGATGTTGGCCATTCAAATTCACAGTCAAGTCAGCCCCCTGCTTGAGTGACTAAACCCCACGGATTTCATTGCCATGGAGCTGTAAAATTGTAATCTAGATGTCTAACAAGATGACGTTTAGACTTTAGACTTGAGTATTGGGGGAAATGCGTCACTGACCTGCTTAGGGAAAATGTCTTCTGAAGAAAGTAGATAAGGTTAAAAGGGCATGGTGTACTATTTAGCGTGAGGGAGGAATCTCAGGATTGAGTGACTGTTTTTGTAAATCAAGGTACGTTTTCGTTACTTCTGCTGCAAACCTCCTATTACAACTCATTAAAAAAAAATCTAGCCCGAGTACTTAATGGCAAATTACTAGATACTGAAGGAATATGAAACAGACCTTACTCAATTTTGAGTCCTCCATCATATTGGATAATTTACTGAGTATGATAAAACAATTGCCCTATTATGTTTTATATTTTTTGTATACCTGCTGTCAATATTTAGTCTTCCCATTTAAATTGACAAATCATGTTTTTACCAAATGACTGACTAATGCAAGACCTAAGCATTCTATTCTTTACCACAAGGCAACAGGACAAAATACATTTACTTAAATGGCTCCAATGCTTGTAATTTGAGTACAAAAGAGTGTGTGTGTGTGTGTGTATATATATTTATAACTAAATAATTGTATCCTATATCTCCAGGTCTTCAGGGTGGTCGGTATTTCTTTAATGCAGTGAAAGAAGGAGACACTGTTATATTTGCCAGTGATGATGAGCAAGACAGAGTGCTGTGGGTACAAGCGATGTATAGAGCAACTGGACAGTCTTACAAGCCAGTTTCCAACCAGGCAACGAAGTTTAATCTCAAAGTGCAGAATACCCAGATCGACACTCCTCAGACATGTAAGCTATTACCCTTGTGTGTCAGTAGAAAAGCTATTAATATGTGTATAGCAGGAAATAATTTTAGTGTAAAATGTTAATTCCACTATTAAAAGAGCCACTAGCATTAAGTTAATATGCTTATTTTTGTTGTGAATGATAAAATGCTTGGTGCCTCTTATGTCCACAGATTAAAGTTTACCTTATAAACAAGGAAGTGAATGTACTATCCTGTACAACCATAGTGTATATGTATCATGCCTTTTATATAGATTGAGAACATTACTTCACAGTAAGCGCAACGTATGGAACTCACTGCGTTTGCTGGCACTCTATAAATGTACTGTAATAGTTTCTCCTTTAAATATGTTTCCTTCAAATTTTAAGATGCTCCCTACTTTGAGTCAGTCTGGCTCTGCGGTAGTATCCACCTTGTGAAACCTGCCACATGAATGTGACTCTCATGCTTTGACGGTACAGCCAAAAATCTGAAGACATAAAGCTGCACATCCTTCAGCTTGAATTAAATAATTCTTCCATCTGCAAATATAGTTGAGTGTTGAAGTTGACACAGATCAATATGATCTAGGGCTAAATTCCTCGATGTGACTGATTATGTTAGCATCATGACCACAAATCAATATTGCGTTTTATGATGGACCTGATTCTGTAATTGGCTTTGATCAATAAACTTTTGTCTTCAGCCTTTAGAAAGCTTAGGTTCTGTGGCATGCCACATCCGAACTGTACACTTAAGCAATGAAAAGATATACATTTGAATTTTAAGCAACAATAAAGGAAAGAAGCCTTTTGTATATGGCTGATTTCTTTTTTTTTTTTTTTTTTAAAAGATGGTTTGAAACAGATTGTTCACCCAAAATGAACCTTGGTATCAAACTGAGCTAATGGCCTATTCGATACCAAGTCCTTTTGACTTTTGCGGTCTATATGTGATAGATAATTCACATGGATGTTTTTAACAAAACACACCATTAATGAAAGCAATCAGTACAGCTCATCTTTTGATAAACCCGCAGGGTTTTAAGGCGTCAAAAGATGCATCTATAAAGAACAAAAACATTTGGTCTTCCGTCTGCCATTTAGGGCTGCATAGCATGAAGCAGATATGTATTTCAACAAAGTACTGGTCTGTGTGTGGTTTTTTTTTTTTTTTCTTTCCCTTTTTGCTTGAAGCTTACAAATGCTATTCATTTTTTTTTGTTTTTTTTGCTAAATGCAACACTCCCCATTACACCACCATTAGAAGCACGGTACAAGACAAAGACTGGAAGTGACCTACCTTTTTGACTGACATGTTTATTTCTGCTCTAGTTTGCCATTTGGAAAGTAGATTGCCGCCTGCAATGAATGTTTTTTTTTTATATTACTTTATTTCATTTGTACTGCTATAGAAATATTACCAGGAAGAACAATGAAATGGTGGAAATATACAATACGGCAGAGCTTTTTTCTCAGACCATTCTCTTTCCAGACTGTACACCTGCTAAGTGCTTTGAAATGCACCAAGGTCATATTATCAACTTTTCATTGAAAGGAGCTTTAGTGTTGATCAGTTTTGGAATGGAAGAAAAAAAAATGTACTTTAGTGTGGCTGGTTCTCAAAACTGGTGCTTTAGTCTGGGTTTATCCCCCCTCCCCTCTTTCTTTCTGCAAACAGATACGGACCGAACTCAGCGACATGGAATGGATGAGTTTATTTCTGCTAATCCCTGCAGATTTGACCATTCCTCCCTCTTTAAAGTTCTCCAGCAGCAGACACTGGAGCACCGATTAAATGACTCCTATTCTTGTCTGGTAAGTACTAGGACTTCGGGTAAAAGAAATGAAGTGAGAAATTGTTGCTGCAACGTGGTATTTTTCTTCCAAACTCCTCCTTAAAGCTGTGCTTGGGTTTGGGATTAAGGATTTCAATCGATTGGCTTCAAATTTAAAAATTATACACTTGAAGATTGCTGCTGTGCCACTCAATAGAAAGAAGAATAGACTTAAACCAGCTCTGAAATGTGGTTTATCAGCGCCTCCAGAGAGGGCTGAATAAATACTAAAAGCTTAATAAAGGTACAAGTAAAAATCAGTGGGATTTACCTACAGCTCCAAAGGCACTTTAATGTTCAACCACTGCTTATCAGACAGTATTAAATGTCCATAGTAGAAAAGTACAGTATAGGGGATTTTGTTTAAGAACATATTTTGAGCTCAAACACGCAAATTATTGTTTATAGCATTTGCTCATTATTGGAAAGCAGGACCAGTGGATTTGTCTTCATGTGGCCCAAATAAACGGGTTGCTTGGGACAGACCTGGAATCTTGATCCGTCCAACATCCTGTAGAAGCTTATTACCGGACAATTCATGGTTTCGGTTATCCTCCTGGAACACGTGTTGCATGGCATTTACAGTGGTTCTATGCAGTGTACACAACTGCTCCGCTCCCTGATGGCTGGCCCCAGCACAAGATGTGTAAATTATAAATCTCTGTAAACTCCACGTGGGAAACAAGCTCACTGTACTCCCGCTGGATAGCCCTGAACACCGTGCAGAGGATTGCCAGTTGCAAATGCATGATCCACTTAGTCCTGATAAACTAGAATTTTATACTGGGAATGGTATAAAATTAATCTTTGCGTATAACATGATACTTGCACTAATAATCCCTCAATCCTTTTTTTTTTTTTTTTTTTTTTTTTAACCACTGTCAATAAGTAATAAGTATTACAAACAGTTCCATTTGCATGATGTAAATAGATAAAAATAACAGACCTCTTGGGTATATTAGTCCCACTTCCATGTTTTGTGGTGAAAACCATCAGATTGGATTTTCCTTTATTAAGACCATAATGGCTTACAATTCTTACTTATTTAGTTGTGGCAACCATTTTGATCTTGATGAGAATTTGTTTAAGGTTTGTGTAAAATGGATCAGGTCTGTGAGTGATACTTTTGTAATTCGCAGACCGACCTGTCAACCGTACTCACAATTTCTGTGTACCTTGAGAATACATAAACTTAACCAGAGGTTTACTAACACAACCAGAAGCCTACTTATATTGGCGGCAGAAACTGAATGTATTTAAGCATTACTCGAGAAAGAGAGTAGGTGAAATAAATATGACCCTAGCGTATATTTCTTGACGAGAAAATAAGAACTAACACGATTATGCTGCAATAGTATTCTATAAGAGAAGCAGTTACAGAAAACAGCAGTTTGGGGAGTCCTTTAAAACCATGCATATAGACGTGATCAGTCTAGCAACCTGAGCTTTGAAATCCCATTAATGATCTGTTTTTGCTTACTTTAAATGTGGGCTGCTGAGTAAGAACAAAAGGCTTGAAAAAAACAAACTGAAAAATGACTAGTTTCATGAAGCTATTAATTAAAGGTTTAGCATATTGAATTAAGTGCACCAACAGTGTGTTTGCTATGTTTTTGAATGTGTGCAAAGCAAAAGAGATCCATACAAAGTGTCATATTAAGTCTGGAACAATAGAAGAGTGCCAAGAAGCTTGCAATTTAATCTTGAATTTACAAAATTTTCACGTTTTTGCACTGCACTGTTTCTAACAAAATTTGACACTATTTAAAATCACTTTTTTTGTTGTTGATGGGTTAAGTTTAGGCTAAGCTGTTGCATAGCTATGCAGTGTATATACATTCTGTGTTTCCAGATAAAATTAATGAAGCAATATTATACTTGATTAAGAAATTATTTTTGGTACATATCTTGCAAATTCAACAGTACTGAGAATGATGCTTCTAATGGTGTGGTGTTTTTTTTTTTGTTTTTTTTTTTTCCACGTTTGCAGGGTTGGTTCAGTCCTGGCCAGGTATTTGTGTTGGATGAGTACTGTGCTCGATATGGCGTTCGTGGCTGTCATCGTCATCTCTCCTACCTGAAAGAATTAATTAACCATGCTGAGTCTGGGGCTGTGATTGACCCTACACTACTTCATTACAGTTTTGCATTCTGTGCATCTCATGTTCATGGAAACAGGTATTAATGTGGCTTCCTTACTGCCTACCACTGTAGGAACACTGTACTCTTTTATCTGCTCAATGTTTTTTGGAGTTTTCATTCTATTTGTTCAGTTGTGAAACTTGGGGCCATCAAATATTGTCATTTGTGCGCTTTGCCTTGTTTGTGAGTCATATGTTATGCAGCTTGGGTGCAAGCATTGTGTTTCAGCCTGGTATACTACCACTTTTTATAGCCAAAAATCCAATCTAGTAGTGTTTTTATATAGGTGTGGCATGTGCATGTGTAGCTTTGACTTTTGATGGATACCAAAGAAGCTGCTGCATTTATTTATGTGCATGTATGGTCACTTTATTTTGTCATTACACAGAATAGTGATTTTCATTTAAAATACTAGACGGACCCTGCTAGGATCTGACTGCCCACCCCCTGCTGGGTGATCTCACATGTTGCGATCAGCAAAGCAAGTCTTATGGAGCCTTGGTGGCTAATCACAGTGTGATCAGTGCAGGGGTGATCAGAAGACAGAGTAAGCAACAATATTTCTTCCTCTTCTTACAAAGGGGAAAAAATAGAAACCTTTTTTAAAATGAACATAGATTTAAAAAATAAATACAGTGAGCTCAGTGATGTAATTGGGGCATCACTGACATACATACACATGGGTGATATAGGTTTTGGTGAACTCTTTGACTTCGATAAATGAAATAATTTAAAAGCTGTATTTTACTATGTTATCGTTGTTTTATATTAAGATTAGTTGCATGATCTGAAACATTTAAATGCAACAAATATGCCAAAATAGCACTACGGTACTGTATTGGAGTATTTACATAACTGGAAAGAGCAAGATACTATGAGGTGGAAAGGTAATGTGAAAATGGGATCTGCTATTAAATGTCAGTGTGGACGCTGTTGGTATAAGAATTGGAAGCTTTTCAGCCATTCTTTGTTCCTGTCTTTCTGTAGCAGAGGGTAATGAGTTGAATAGTTTTAGGAGCCTTTTTGGAGAACATAGTAAATTATAGAATGGGTTCTGATTATTCTAGAAATGGTGTATAAAAAGAAAGCACCAAGGACAGAATCACAAATAGCATGAAAGGCAAAGAGATGAAGCCACATACATGCAGCACACAATGCCTTCACCCACTCAGCTACATCCAAGCTGTGAGATGAAAGATGGAAGTGAATTTTGTGTGGTGTGTATATATCTTACAAGAGGTGACAGTTCAGGGCTTTCTTATTGTCAAACATTTTAGCTTTGTGAGTCCTGCTAAAAGTAGTGAGAGCCAAATGTAGCAACAAAAAGAGTCTCAAAGACCCCAATCAAACACCTTGGACAGATGCGTGAGTGGGGCTTACTTGTTTCATTATTTTCCTCAATTTCTCATTAGGTAGTGAGGTTTGCCAGCATTGTTGCCAAAACACTTATTACAGCGGTTTCCAGGCCATTGTTCACCATCTATTGAATTGATATATATGGATTAACTGATCCCCCCCCCCCCCGTTGAATGAATGCCGTGTGTGTGTGTGATTATATGATGTACATAAGTGTGTGTTTTACATCAAGTAGTTAGGGATACTAAATCTCTTGAACTGGTTGTTGCACACAGGTTGAGGGCTACACTGTCAGCTAACTGAGCAATGGAAAGATTCTACCAGTATCCTGAACCACCATTGCGTTCAATATTTTAAGGGTGCTATTTGTTTAATACTCAACACAAAGAAGCATCTTATTACACTTTTTTTTTTTTTACATCCACAAGGTGTATTTGTACGCTGCTCTTCACACTCTACTTCCAATTAGTTTAAAGTTTACCAGACCCTCTATCTGTTTTCTTCCACCAGACCCATTTTATTTGAGAGAGTTCTCTTAAAGCTTCCCTACCTTTAATACCTCGCTTATCTTGCACTACTGCTGTGATATCATCGGAACCTGTGATAAGTGAGAAGAATGCTCGGTTTTGGGGGCAGGTCTTGTGGTATTTGGAATCCATTTAAAATGATAGTCCTGCGCTTGGATAGTCCTGCAAACAGATTTTCTTACTGTAAAATAATTTTGTAATATTTTCTAATGCGTTGCCATGTGCTAGGAGTATCGCTCAGTGTGCTTAATTGCCTGATAACATTTATATTAGGGAGTTAGCGTTATTCCTAATGATGTCTAATTGCAATTTGAAATAGGTGAAGCTGCAAACTGGTGAGATACAATGTTGCCGCTTTGCCTTTTAAATTTGCAACAAAAAAACCTTTTACTTTAATTAAGGTGCTATTAAGCAATCAAGAAAAAAATGAAAGATGTGCAATTATCTACTCAAATAACTATTGTGACCTATTTAATGAAGGAAAAGTTGCAACCAAAAAAATTATTAAACTATGACCTTATGGACCTAGATCAGAATTAATAAAGCTAATTTTAGCATTGAAAACCTTGGCAACTTTTAATTTCTATGAATCACTTGCTAAATACCGTACATTGAAATGACTTCATTTGAAACCTGGGTCTTTGTTAGTCTATTGAAGGAACTACAGATTATTTGATCAGTCCATTTAAGAATCAGTCCAATTAAGAGCGGCAACAAAGGTAAGATTCTAGGTAAAAGAATTGACTTGTGACACAACAGAGCAAATGGTTTAAAGAGCACATGAAGAGTGAGTCTTGCGTGGACTCTTTACCATATTACAAGTGAGAAACGGTAACGTAGAAGAAGAAAGAAAAATAAAGTTGAGTGCTGTCTGTCCAAAAGTCTATATGTGTGACTAGTTTGTCTCAAGCCTTTGGATATGGCTGTGTCAGACTCCTTGTACTTTATTACTGTTCTGACATCTAAGCCGAATGAGTTCCTTGTTTTTTGTGTTTGCAAGTGCTTTAATTGAAAAGTTGGCTAGCAGTTGAACCTAGTGTTTTGGTCAATTAAGCTTCACTAAGGGAAATACAATCTTCCTGTATCCAACACATTGTAAATGAAATCTCTTCCTGGTGTCATACAGAGCTAGTGTTAATCTGCTAATCGTTCATGTGTGAGGTGACATGTTGAATACCGTTTTGTAATCCTCTCTTTTTAATGCGATTCATTTGAATTAACAATGTACTTAAATTGTGCTAATGGGAGAATGTCCAGTTTGTCATCACAGTTTTCTCATTCTAGAATCAGCAGCCTTTCCTTGGATTGTGTTTAGTGTGCTCTAATATATAATAGCATAACCTTTTTGAGTTAAAATAATCTACTTCTGCTCAGTTTTAGACCTAAACTTCTACCATGTGCTAAAAGCCCTTGGAAATCAGTGGGAAAAATCTACAATACATAGTGTTGCCACATTACCAGCCTTGTCCAGAACACACATACAGATAACATGTTCCTGTGCAGAACAACACATCAATAGCATGATTAGTACAATAAAAAAGTGTGAATTGAAACATGCAATGTAAGCACAGAGTCATAGGGGTCATGTACGGTGCAAAATCCAGTCGTTAATCAAACTTAATATAAGAAAATTCCAAAGACATCCTCAGAAGGGGCATAGAACATGGCCTGGTATATCAGGAAAACCCCTGGAGAATTGACTGTTGGTGTGATAGGGATAGGTCATAGTATGGGTTTAAGGGTTATCTGGGGTGAATAAAGAGGCTGAATAGGTGTGTGTGTTTGGGCACTAGCGGATTAGCTCTTGGCACTACTGGACTGAGACCTCTACTGCCAGGCAAACCATAAAGCATCATTTACACTGCACTCAAACATGTTCAATGGCACACACTGTAAAACGTTCTCTCTCAATAGAGTTCTTGAGTACTAGAGTAGAACCCTGTGTGGGACTGCTTTTTAAATCCCGCTCCCGCTGATTTTTTTTTTTTTTTGGCCAATCCCGCCCGCTCCCGCAATGTGTGTGTTCCACTCCCGCAACATGTGTGCCCAATCCCGCCACATTTGTGGTCAATCCCTCCCGCTCCCGCCACAAATCACGCCCCCACCTCCTTACCTGAACTGCAGATTTTCCATGCAGTCCCGCAAGGCTGCCCTCCAGTTGCTCCCTCAACATCTTTTCTCATGCTCCGCCCAGGAACCCAGCAGAGTCACGGGAAGTGACGTCACATCACGTGACTCTGCTTTGTTCCTGGGCAGAGCAAGAGAAGGCAGCTTTGCAGGACTGTGCTGGATTACCGGGACCCGCAGGTACAGTGTCTGACTGCCTGCTCCCGGGCCACAACACCAGCAAGACTGCCCGCTCCCGCAAGTATTTTGATGGGACCAATGCAGTCCTCTACACCAGAGCTCTCAGGAATGCATGTGCAAACAGGCACTGCTCGAACAAGTGTTGGGTATTTTATCTAAAAAAAAAAATAAAATAAAAAAATAGCTACGTATCATTATCTTATGTTTCACTTATACCTTTCATTGCTTTTTGTGAAGTCATGATTATTTGTGGTACCAAGAAGTCTAATTGCAACCCTCCAGCATAATTCACATTTATGAATCCATAAGTAGCCTTAAAAGTGGATAGGCAGTGTTCGGGGACATAGACAACCACTTTACTTGTGTCTTCTAAATACTTTTTTCTGAGCTATATTTTTTTTTTTCTTAACTGAGCATTGGATACAGTAATACATTTTATGTGCTTCAAACAGGCATGTGTGACATGTCTGTATGGCTCTTAATGGGATGATGAACGAAAGTCAAATAGCATGACATTCCTTTCTTGTTCAAGTAATCAGTCTTTATTTAAGACGAGATGTGACATTGTTCAGCATCTTCCTCCTCACTTGTCATTGTTTTCTCCTCTGGCTGTGCTGTGTCACAGATCTCCGATGTCCAAGTCAGTTGCAATATGACAGCAGTATTTACTTTATTACTACAATACACAATCTCTTCTGACAGCATAGTTGGGCAATTAAATATACTCCACTTTAACCAATTTATATGTGCTAACATGGTAAGGCAAGGTGTCATTTTTGGAACAGATACTCTACTTTTCATTTCACATCACATTTATGTACTTATCGCTGATGGGAGATTTTGTAGCTGGAAACATGAACTAAATGCAACTTTATCACCCTGTTTTGCAAGGAATCATTCCACTAGAAAAAGAACACTTAGTTGACCAGCACATAAAATTGCCAGTTTGAATTTGTTTTTGCCTACAAAGATACTAATTAACACACAGTAACATATTAACGCACGCACACATACTAATGCCATAATAAACAAAAACGTATTAATATAGACACTTTTTATTTCTGATTTTGTTTGCTCAGGAAGGGCACGTCACCAGCACTTGCGTCCTTCACACTGAGTCTGAGTATATGTGTGAGAGAGACTAACTGACTTTTTTTGTAGTACTAGTAAATGTATTCCCTAAGTAATCACAGGGTTATGCATAGTACACCTTGTAATGCATCTGTTGTATTGTAGTGTGGCTAACATAGAGAGCCTAGGGGCGCTTCCAGATTCTTAAATATTCAAAATAGTGAACGGAAAGGGATAACCTTCCTTCAGGGTGATCTCTCTACACTGGCTAGATATTTACTTGCTACAAAATTTAAGCTGATACAAACGTTTTTAATCTGTTGCTTCCTTGTATGGTGAGGCTTTATTTAGTGCCCGTTTTCTAGTTTGTCGCTCGCGCTCATTTTTTAATAGAAGTTTAAAGGCAGAAGCGTCCTGCAGATTGTGTATTAAAAGTGTTCTTGGAAGCTAGAGGGGACTGCAATGTCTTTGTTATTGTAGAAGGAGTCTTTTTAGCGTATTGTTAAAAAGGAAAGGGATTTCTGTAAGTTTCACAGTAGGGCAGTTGGTAAAATTGGTTAAGGCAGGATATGGTGTTTTTCCACAGTGAGAGTGAATTAAGCAGGATTTGCTTCGAGAAAAACTCCATAGAAAATTGTGTGTTTAGCCTTGGTTCTTTTGTTTTCTTGCTGCTTGGCAAAGAGCAATAAAGTATTCTCCAACTGCCTGCTCACAAGGTGATTATAGAACTTTTCCTTATGCAAGTTTGACATAAGGAATTTTAAGCATATAGTATAAGCGGAATATAAAATTGCATCTGCTTAGTAGATCATGCTGCATTTTAAGTTGCTTTACAGCAAATGTACATTTACATTTTTTAAAATTTGTTGACTATTACTGTCCCTTAAACAAAAGCTAGATTGGAGAGTCAAAATCAGACTTGAGCATTTGATGCTGGATGTTTTACGTTTTGGTGCTGCGTGCTACCAGGTGATCTCTTAAGCATTTCAGGGTAGACTGATAATGCATAAATTGTCACTTATATGCAAACCATTTCATAGCTTACATTTCTCCTCCTTGTCTTTATTCTTTCAGGCCCGATGGAATTGGAACAGTTACAGTAGAAGAAAAAGAGCAATTTGAAGAGATTAAAGAACGTCTCACATTGCTTTTAGAGAATCAAATAAGTCATTTCAGGTACAGTAATTATTTGTAAAGAATAAGATTCTCAGAATATGATCTTTCCTCTATTCCCTTTAAAATCCAAGGTTATTAATTAAATTTACCATTGCTCCCAAAATGCAAACCACAAATGCAAACAGAGAAAACACACAATCGGCATTTATAATCTTTAACAATTTGAAACATTGTTTTTGAGATTCTGTTTGTTGTATACAAGGATATATATATATATATATATATATATATATATATATATAAAATATATATATTTATTAGTTTTTGACAGACTGATATTTTTGGGGTTATATATTATTTGTTAGATTATAGACAAGGTTACCCCTCGTCTTATATTCGAGGTCAGACCTCAAATACAGGTCTGACTACAAGACTAAGATCCAGATCCTCTGCAGGAGATCTGGATCCTTCTCTCTAGCAGCCGGTGGACGTCTGTACGATGCGTGCAGACAAACCTCCGCTGCTGCCGGCACTTTTATGAAGGAGCGCCGACATGACCTTCCGGTGCTCCATCATAGAAGCCCCGGTGGAAGTGCCAGCAGCAGTAGATGTTGCACAGACATCCCCCAGGTGCCAGGGAGGAGGATCCCCTGCAGCGCTGCAGGAGACCTGGATCCTCCTGTCCGGCAGCCGGTGAACATTTGCACAATGCATGCAGGCAACCTCCGCTGCTGCCAGGGCTCCTATGACAGACCACCGGAGTGGCATGACCTTTCGGTGCTCAGTCATAGAAGCCCAAGTGGAAGTACCGGCCAGCTACAGTGGAGGTTGACCTCCACTGGCTGCCCCCACTAGACACCAGGGAATCTGAAGCACCGGTGACAAGTCTAGGGATGCATCGGTAAGTAGGGGGGGGAGTTAAGAGTGGAATGGGGGAGGGGTTATAAGGGATTTCTGTAGGCAGTTAGGGGTTCTGTAGGGGTTAAAAAGCATATAGGGGGTATAAGGCATATCTGGGGGACAGATGTGCATAACTGGGGGGGGTAGGTTGACAAAAGGAAATAAAAAATTCATTTTTCTCAATCATAGTTTTTATTATATATGAAAAAATAGTTTACATGTGAATAATTATCTAAATTATACATGTTAAATATTTTTTAATCTTGGAATCCCCTTATCTGCTTTAAAGTGGTGAACACTTTCTGGCATCTTTCCCTGATGTATGTTCTGCTGTTGGTAAAGCACCCTCACAATATTCTATAGCCAGTTCAGGCAGCCCATGGCTCTACTCACACCCAGTTGGTCAGACTATGTGTATGAATTTCTCCATCACCTTATGTGCAACCTAATTTTTCTTAGCGCGTAAAAAAATAAGTAGAAAAATGTTGTGCACTTTAGATATATTTGTGATGTATGATATTTGGAGTTTTATCTATTATTGCATTGTGTTGGCAAATATTCCAGCAGTTGCACACATAAGGATATACCTTGTTTAAAGTTTTTTACTCTTTTTGTACTTCCGCCAAATGATCTGCTTCTCTCTTCTAGTGCACAGTACACTTGTGTGAAACCCGGTGGGAAATTATTTGGTAGATAACTTTCTTTTAAGTCAGTGTTTCATGTGAAGCAGAGCAGATACCTCGCTATGATCTATTGAAAGTCATCCCGCATGCACCCACGGTGCTCTGTATGGTCACGGTACTCGAGATGCATGCTTTGGCTTCTTTATAAGTGCTGGGATGATTGTGGATGCTCTAATGCACACTGTCCACCTGGCAGGCATATTATATAGTAGACTCTAGTCTAGTGACCATATCTCTGAGAACACATGGAAGTTCTGTCTTTGTAAACTGCCCAGTGTCCTATGATATATGTGGCACTTAACATTACAACATTTGGACAACACTAATCTAATATGGGATAATAGCTGATGCTTTGTGTCAGCCTTCATTATTACACTAAGCTAACAATTAAATGCGTGCCTCATAGAAGGTGTTAATTAAGGCATTGCTTAGAGTACATAACCGGTTTTAATCCTAAATGAGACAAGCACTTGAAAAATGCCCCATTATTTACATCATACGCGAGTATAATGTTGCTTTACAAAGTTCCCAGTGGGACCTCTTTATCCTGGTATCCTGTGTAATCCAGGAACCATTACATTCATTTATAAACTCTGTTACTTGGTAGTTAAGGGAGTTAAATAATGTGAAATGCAGTTAGAGGATTATGCTAATTTGTGTTGCATTATTGTAGCTCAGAGGAACAAGTACAAAAGATGCTGTTTGTTAAAACTAGGATTACAGGCAAAGATGAGGAAGCCAGTTCAACCTGTCACTAATTAATAGAAGATATGAGATTTATAGAGAAATATACACATGTGCACATTTATCGCTACTCGGGCTAGACCATGAGAAGCAGAGATTCCCAAGTAAAAAGTGGGGGTACACTTCATACATACCAGTGGGATACATGTGTGAAGTGTGGGCAGGTCATACAACATATTCTCTATATTCTCCAAACAGTGACCTAAAGTTTTAAAGGCTGCAACATATATGTACATATCTCTTAAGGTGTGTTAATGTTCTTTTTGTATATGGTCTGTTTAATGTTTCCCGTTTCATTGACTGCTGGCCCCTTTATAAATAAAAAATGTAATAATGTAAAAGCTTTGTAGAAACAAACTCCAATGTGTAAGCCCGTCTGAACCAAGATGTTACTTAAAGGATCATAAAAAGCAGTCATTAAAGCAGACGCTCAGATACAGTATAAAGTGTATAGTAAATCCCTCAATGATTGTTTGAGAATATGCTCGGGCAAAATTAGGCAAAATATTTTTTTAAAGGTTTTCTGCTAAAATTCTTCAAATCTAGAAACGCATCCTCAACATTAGCTGTGTTTTGTTGCTAATGAATTTCTTAAGTTTGCATTATACTAATTGGTGAGTAGACATTTCAATATCATTCATGTTGGTAAAGCTCATTAATTTTTAACCACGCATAGAGCAAATGTCACCAAGTTGTCCTAATTTTGCTTTGTCTTCGGCATGTGCTAAATTTTTTGGGTCATAACGTTTTCGTTTGCGTTTTGTTTTGGCATTTTTTTTAAATCACAACGATGGCATATGTAAAGAGTGTAAAAGTACGAATGGGTGGAAAATATGTTGATGCAACTCCCGTTAGCCAATGTATACAGCTGTAGAATATCACAAATGCAAATCCCATATCCCTCACATAATGTTGATATCAAAGGAAATGCCACCTTTTTTACACCAATTTACTTTCCTGGCTTTAGAGAATATTCAGATTTATGAATACATGTGTCAGAAGGATGTATACATTATCCCTGTGATGTCATATTGTGTATATATATATTTTTTTTAAGTATTTGTAAATGTGTACAACAGGTACTGTTTTCCCTTTGGAAGACCAGAAGGTGCACTGAAAGCAACACTCTCCTTGCTTGAAAGGGTATGTCGTGGTTTGATTTCTTTCATTATTTTAAATTAGTCATCATAAATCTTCACGTCACTTATTTTACTTAAAGATCTCCGGGGAGGGGGTTCTCTTGTACATGCTGGGCCTTCTGGGCTAGTGAACGCTCGCATTGTACTACTTTGAATTTAAATACTTCTATTACTGTCAATCAACTGACAAAATTACTACATAATTAGTAATATTCTAGAACATAGAACTTGACAACATATTCAGCCCATGTAGTCTGGCCATTTTTCCCTATATAAAGAATCAAACTCTAATCAGTCTTTGGTTTTATCTTGGATGCAGATAGCCCTACGTCTGCCCAATGCATGTTTGAATTCCCTCACTTTCTAAACCTCTACCACCTCTGGGTAAAGTAACCAAATTATTATTAGTAACCATTAGTGACCAAAGCCTCTATGCTATATATTGATAACTACCGGTATTTAAATAAGTCACTGTTTGAAAGACCAAGTCACCGATACTGTATTAAAACTCCTGTGCCTAGACAGATAGCGTCTCTAGACATGCTTGGCCTTTATTCATTTCTCTCTCTTAGTACACATACGTAACCGGACCGGGGTCAGCTAACAGGTTCTAGAAAATGTTACCAATGTCAATAGTGGTGGCAGTGACACTAGGAAGTGGCGTTTGTACTTTCACATAGTGTTAAGAGTATGTGACATAAATATTAGTCACTGTCACAGTTAATTAACACAATGCCAGACTTAACACTGCCACCAACCTGTTGGACCAACTTCATAGGTCCAAGGACTTTCCAGGAATTGCGACACCGAACAATCCATGCGCAAACAGTTAACTTTCCTTTTGTGTTTCAAGCTAATCTGTATAAAGCAGCTGTATAATAAAATTATGCCTAAGTATACACCTTTGCAGTATGGTCATTATAAAATGACTACTACTTTAATGAGTGAAAAAAAACAACCAATAAATAATAAATGAAATGCGCAATTATTACTCCTTTTAATAGAATAGTCTAGTTTTTTTTTATAAGATAAGTGTAAATGTTCTCTTTTGTAAACAAGTTAAAACAAGTATTCTAGGTTTCTATATACCAGTTAAAATGTATGACTACAATGTATAACTCCTCTATTGAATACATTTGCTGAAATGTTTTCTTTTTTTTAAAGAAGCCAAAACTTGGGGGGGGGGAATAAAATAAAAATAAAATCCTAGAAGTCAGAATTCATTTGTGGCAAGCAAAACACTACAGTTATTGCTATGCATGCCGTGTATGTATCACACACCGGCTTTTTAAGATGACAATGCAGTAGTCACAAATGTTTGTAGCTACAGTGTTTGGAAATCAAATCAATGCAATCAATGAACATATAATGCATAAGACTTAACTTAATATGCAGTTTTTGTTGTGGTTAGTAGTAACGCAGCTTTTTGGTATATTGTATTTGGGGAAAACAGGCTAAAATTTGTTAACATAATTAACCAGCAGTTTTATTGTGCAGGAAGCTCCAAGTTTCAGCGTGTCTGGAAAATATCAGATGATGGCACCATACAGAGGAGTTTAAAGGAGGGGGCTTATAGCAATTCACTGAGGTAGAAGCTGTAGCTGCAGAGCAGCCTCTGCGGGGCAAACATTTATGCCATTGGTAGGCTGCTTGAAGTGGCCAAATAGTGGAAGGAAAGCGTGCTCATTGAAATGAAATGAGATGGCTTTCTGTGCCTGCTCTTGTCAAGCCAGTGCTGTATATCACAGGAATAGAAAATAGCAGGGAAGGGATAAATGCATACTGGGGAGGGATTCTGCTGAATCCTCGCAGGCATTTGCAAAGGGACCACGCAGCTATCATATGTATTAAAATGCATTAGGTGTGCTGTAATCCTGCCCATTATGTCACAGAAAGCGAAAAATGTCTAATTTCCATTAATATTGTCGAGTCAATCTGCTTACCCCAGTACCACACTTTCTTATGTTCAGCATTTAGTTTTTCAATTTTTTTTTCTGTTTGGTCACTAATTATAATATGTTATAATGATGCAGGTGCTTATGAAAGATATAGCAACACCTATTCCTCCCGAAGAAGTGAAGAAAGTTATTAGAAGGTGCCTTGAGAAAGCTGCCCTGATAAATTATACCCGTCTTACAGAGTATGCCAAAATAGAAGGTAAGAAGGCTTGGTTTTTTTCTGGTTGAACAGTTACAAGCTTTGGATGTACTGGAGGTTATGTATGCACTTTGCGCCGGAATGCCAGTCAAGTTCTTCCACAGAAAACTCACCCAACTATGCCTTTATGCACTTTGCTTTGTGTACTGGGGCACAGTCATGCTCAAATAGAAAAGGGCCTTCCCCAAACTCATGTTATACAAGTCTAGTATGGTTCATATTGCAAAGTTAGAAGCATAGCATTGTCCAAAATGTCTTGATATGCTGAAACATTAAGATTTCCCTTCACTGGATGTAAGGGGCTTGGCCAAACCCCTGAAAATCAGCCCCAGACCATTATCCCTCCTCCACCAAACTTGGCACAATGCATTCAGGCAGGTAACAGTCTCCCGGCATTTGGCCAAAACCAGACTTGACTCGCCCATCAGATTAGCTTGGCATTGTACTTGGTGATTTGAGGCACAAATGCAGCTGCTTGGCCATTCCATGAATGCAAAAGTGGCATCCTATCACAGTACCATGCTTGAATTCACTGAGCTCTTCAGGACAACCTGTTTTTTTCACAAATGTTTGTAAATTCTCACTGCGTGATTAAAACACCTGAATTCAATAATTAGGAGGTGTGTCAATAACTTTTGTCCATATAGTGCACCTCATGCATGACATTTTGCTAAGGGGTAAATGCATATGGGGATTCCAAGGTGCCCATTAGGACATGCCATTACGTCATGACTTTGCTGTTGACTGGCCTGGACTCTCTCCAGAGCATTGCTGGCTTCCTGCCAACCGATCCTGTGTAACAGTGCTCTGTGTAAGTGCTGGGGTACAGTTATACAAGGAATGCTCGATCACATGAAGGGATCTCAATCCATACAACTGGGAACAGTGCCCCAAATATCCCTTAGCCCTTCCACTAACTAAATAAATATATATATATATCACTGCCTCCAAACCCCTTAATCTAGTAGTATTAATACATGTATGGATAGGACTCTCTTGAACATATAAAAAAAATAGGTATGTGTAGTATGACTGTAATCAGGTGATGTTGAACAAGAATTGTTTTAACATTCTTTTTTTAAATATCACTTATGTTTTATGCATATCTATGATTTTAAAAGAAGGCTCCACTCGTCCTGAACAAAATCATGTATAATTTGGTGAACATAGTTTAACAAACATATAGCAAAAAAAACTCAGGGCTTTTAAAGATGTGCCTTTGATGGCTGAAGTGTCCCTTAAGTGGTAGGTATGTTAATTCCCGAAGCAAAATCATTATTTTTAATATCTGATGCATTTTTAGTTCAGCACAAAAATGATACAATTTCATAATCCCACAAATGAAACAAATGTGGATGGTCTATGTGTATATCAGCGCGTTAGGCTGAAAAAAAAATTAACAATTGAAATATAAAAGAGGGACTTACGATATTATACCAGCAACAGCAGCTTCTCGGTGTGCAATACGAATATGCTTTTTTATTAGCATCTCTATGGAACTTTCCATATAGAAATGTCTTACTATACTACTGCATTCATGTGTAATATTTAATTTTGATTAAATGCATGTAATGTATTAAATATATGAAATATAAGTGTCTTGCACACAGATTTGCCAGGAAATAGCCCAGGTGGTACTCCAACTAGATATATAGATGTTGTGCTTCATTGTCAAGATGTCAATTTGGCAGATGAATCTTTTTGAGGTTCCTCCCTGTGACAAAGCATGAATAAATCAAATGCATAATTAATTGAAGCAAAAAGACCACTAGGTTGCTATGGAAACCAATATTATATTGTGGGTATAATGAAGGAAGTTTCTCAGTGACCAATTCACCATAATTTACTATATTTTATATATTTTTGAAAAGCATGAGCAACTGCCGCATAAACCAGTCAATTTTTATCAAAGGCTGAAGACAACCTATATTATACTCATAAGTTGTTCAATAAGCCTTAATAAAAATGTAACGTGTAATTTAAAGCTTGTTTGAACAGTGCCCTACTCACCCGTGGTTTCTGTAACTCAAATTGTTATATGTTACTTAAGTCCTGTCTACCCGTTGTACAGCGCTACGGAATATGATGGCGCTGTATAAAACAAATAATTGTTCAATAAGCCTTATAAAAATGCAAAACATACAAATGCAATTCTTGTGAGACACTGCAAGTATATGTTTATTTACCCTTTGTTTAGAAGATAATACATACCTGGCTTAAATTTTACTTTTTGTAATTGCATGTAATAGAGGTCCAGTAGTATGGACTATAGACTAGACTCGTGAATTCAATTTTAAAGAAATTTACCAATTTTGTCAATTTATACTAATATCCGAAAATGAGGAGGGACCCTCTTACAAAACAAAATGAATCAAAGAGCTTGGGATTTTCATTTGTGTTTCGTTTTTGCTTCTTCTCTTGCCTCTCCTTTATGTCTTATTTATTCATCCTCTTCTCGCTATGTCTTCGTTCTTCATCGTCTTCTCTGTGAACCCAGCCTCCTGGTGAACTTTCACAAAGGGTCGGGGCTTTCGGGCGTACCACCCCTAATTGGAGAAACTGGGAGAGGCCCCATTTTCTTTCTTCTTCAGTTGATTTTCTGTTAACCTGGTTGGACGAAGGGAGGATCATTCAGAGGCTCCTCCCTCCTGTAGAAGTAGTCCCAGAGGCTGGGTTCACTGAGAAACGGACAAAGAAGAAAGACATGGGGAAACTACAGGGGAGGCGAGAAGAAGCAAAACTGCGAGGAAGGAGCCAGAAGTGAGTGAGCATAGAGTAAGAAAAAAAATAACTTCCAAATGCAAAAACCCCTCAGAATTTCGGGAGGGCAGGAAATAAAGTTTGTTGTCTGAAAACGAACAGACCAAAAAGGAAATTAAACATTTGTTACACTTGTAGCCTCTAGTACACATTCCTGATTTATACATAGTAGAGGGTAAATGTGTGGAACTAAAACAATCAAGAACTCTCAATGTAAATTGTATGTGATACATATGTTTACGGACATGCATAAATGTCATTGAGGGCCTACAGAATCTCCAGTCGCTTTGGTCCAATTACTTTGCTTTATATGCACTAAAGAGTCACATGGCTGGAGGATTTTGGGATCATCTCACCAACCTCACTACACTTTATGAAGGTTAAACCCCACTAAGAATCACCTGCAAGAAATACTTGGTTAGCCCTTTATTAGGCATGGTTCGGTCAGAGTGTTCGTTATACAGGGCCGACACAGCACATCTTCCCAGATGAAAACTGTCAGGGATTGCCCTTTATATTGCATAATACACAGAGTTGAAACTCTCCTATGAATTCCTCTTTTCTGAATAAAACTCTTTGCTTCTTTAGTACCCCTTGGCTTTGAGAACACAAAGTGGAAATTCTACCCTTTGTCCTAAATAGTTGTACAAGTCTAAACATTCACCTGAAATGTAATTATTTGGTGATCTGAGTGTATAGGAGCAGGTTGTGGCATGATGGATGGCATTATTTAACTGGATTTCTGGCACAAACTAAGATCGTGTGTACAGATGTGTGTATGTGTCTTCTCTAGATTGTAAGCTCGTTTGAGCAGGGCCCTCCTCACCTGTTGTCTCCAAGTCAAATTTGTTATGTTACATACTACTTCTTATGTCCTGTCCACCCATTGTACAGCGCTATTTTGATGGCGCTATATAAAATTATAAATAATAATATATGTTGAATAGTGGTTTATTGATGCAAATAACTAGAGTGATCCTGGCATTGAAAATGGGCAATATATAGCTTAGTTTGAGTATTAAAATATAAATAATTGTGCATGGTGTTCAGTTTATTAGAAATACATTTATGTATTCTGCTTCATTACTCAATTTAAGTAAAATTAAAGAGGAACAAAATTGACTGTAATTACCCATGAATGCAACTAGAGTATTTCAGTGGTCCATCCAAAGCTGGAGTGGTCCCCATAGAAACAGGTATCATTATTTTATCAATTCCTTCAATTGAACTGCTCTAGTTTTGATTAGATGACTATAGCATGTAGTAGACTATAACTAAAACTCCCTTTTCATATCAACATTTTTTTTGGACTTTTGAGTAATTATTACTGTTTTTCTTTGTCTTCTTCTTTACCAGCAGCCGACAAGGAATCAGGTGATGCATGCATGTTTCGTATTAATTTTGGATAATAATTAAGTGTTCCAGGCAGTTAATTACCAATCATTTAATTATAAATATAACATGTCACATTGTAACTTTTCCCCCTTTCATTTACTTTAAATGGGTGTGCTACTTGTTGAAATAACGTATGCTATAGTTATTACAGGTATAATTTAACTTGTGGCATAGCAATGACTTTTTGCGAGCGTTCATACCTCAAGCGCCATTTTATTTTTCCTTTTTCATGATGGTTCCCTTTGCTTAATCTAAAATCTGTTGCCCAGCCTTCATGCTCTTCATAGTGTTTTGTATGTGCAACATTTAACTATTT
Organism: Spea multiplicata; assembly: GCA_009364415.1. Classification (NCBI taxonomy): domain Eukaryota; kingdom Metazoa; phylum Chordata; class Amphibia; order Anura; family Pelobatidae; genus Spea; species Spea multiplicata. Next base: position 118,192 of record VKOC01000814.1, on the reverse strand, counting down.
CAAGCAAATGCCACATTGGCCTGTTTAGCAGACTAGTGTGCCACTGGCCTAGACCGGTACCATCATAGTTCAGTCCCAGTAGTGTATTTAAAGGGATCCCATCTGCCCCCCACCCCACATCAAGACATACATACTCTGTTCTGGGTAGCAGGACATGGGATCATGTCCACGGCTTCTTCTAGAGGCAAGAGTTCTAAAGAGACACTGCTAGGTAGACGCCCCCATTGTACAAATGGGAAAATTACAAGGGAGGTCTTTGACGGAGAGGAACTGTCCTAGAGCATAATTGATGGATATACATGTCATATATTTGTTTTGTTGTTTTGACAAATGTATTGTTCTATGTGTTTAATGTGTATGCCTTTAAAAGCTATGTGTTAAGGAAAGACAATATGTAATGAGTGTGAGCATTGCCAGTTGACTCATTTACATACATGGCTAAAGTCCTGGGGCATTAAATATGTAGCGTGAAAACTGGGTCCTCACCAGCTGCGTGGGTTCTCTAAAAATTCCATTGGAGAGAATGAAGGTATAGGTTGTCATGGAAGTATAAATAAGTAGATGAGATAATGTCTAGTAGTAACACTTTTATATTTGGGCACTGTGTGTTTTTTTTTCTGGATCAACGATACTATATATAATGCGTTTTTTATGTTTATATATAATTAACCAACGTTTTTCCAATCAGTGAAAATTCAAATTTTCAAATTCAAAGTAACATGATGGAAATTTCAGATACACGATATTGTGTTTTTCCAGTGAGAGCCGTTTACTGTTTTTTATAAATCAACATTATAATATTTATTTGACGTTCTGTTGTGTACAACAGAATGCATTTTATGGAATTTGTGGTCATTCAGTAAGGAATGTCAATCCAGCGTGCTCTTTTTTGGGAACATAGTGTAAAACGGGTATTGCGTTGTTGTTTTTAAAAGAAAATTAGAAAATAAAAGAAAATGTTTGATTACAGGGTACATCTGAGAAGTAACGTGGCCACAGCGTGATATTGATTGGCAAATATTTTCTGCTGCTAAGAGCTTTTTAGTTTATTAAAATATGTGCAATGGTACAGATAATGCAAAACATTTGTGTGATGATCATTATAATAATCTAATGGCTTCTACAAAGAAATCTGAATAGTTTTACTTCTGATGAATTTGTTGCACAATCTGTCTGGATAAGGGGAGATACTTCTAGGCGAGGAACTGGGTCAGAAAGTGCTTATTGAAGTGCTGGGCAGATTTCATGTAGAAGTTAGGGGTCAACTTGAATTTTTAAGAGCCAGAAAGAGGTGCACCAGTAGTTTAACCAAAATAAAATAGTAAATGATATAAATATTAACGTTAATACACAAAAAGATGCTCCAAACCACACAAGGTACTTCATCTTTAAGATTTACTCGATTATAAGACGACCCCCAAAATCTGATTATTTAGGAAAAAAAGAAAAAGCCTGAATATAAGAGGACCCTATAGGAAAAAAGTTTTACTAGTAAATATTAATTCATGTAAACTGTGAATTATTTTTTTAATAAAAGCTATGATTGAGAAAAATATTGTTTTTATTTCCTTTTATTTTCCAACCTGTCCTCCCAGTTATGCACATCTGCCCCCAGGCTTGCCTTATTCCCCCTATATGCCACTCTGCCTCCAGGAATGCCTTATACCCCAATATGCCACTCTGGCATTTAGGGGGTTAAAAGGCAAATTATGGGCAGAGTGGCATATAGGGAGGTATGAGGTATTTCAGGAGGCAGAGTGGCATTAAGGGGGTTAAAAGGCATTTCATAGAGCACTCTGCCTACAGAAATGCCTTATGCCCCCCATTTAACCCCTGCAGGGGACCTGGATCCTCCTGTCTTATGCCCCCCCCAACTTACCGGTGCTTCGGAATCCTCGGTGTGTTGTCCGGCCAGCGTGTAGGCGTCTACGCGATTTGTGTAGGCAACTTCCGCTGCAACCTGAAGGAGGTGCGGTTAGCAGCGAGGATTGTCTGCGTCCACCGCGCAGACATTCCCCGGCTGTCAGAGATCAGAGTTCCCCGCAATGGACGCAGACAACCCTCGCTGCTAACCGCACCTCCTTCTGGCTGCAAATCGTGTCTACACGCTGCCCTGGCTACACACCAGGGACTCAGAAGCACCGGTAAGTTGGGGGGGGCATAAGACAGGAGGATCCAGGTCCCCTGCAGCGCTGCAGGGGATCTGGATCTTAGTCTCATAGTCAGACCTATTTGAGGTCTGATTATAAGACGAGGGGTACTTTTCAGAGCATTTGCTCTGGAAAAAACCTTGTCTTATGATCGAGCAAATACGGTATATAACACACGTAAAGTGGATGAGCATTACAAACTTACAATACATATATATATTATCACCAAATATAAATTAAAAAAAAAATAAAGCTATCCCAAATCTGAGACGAGATCAAGGACTGAAAGGCCTAAGTTTTAACCCCGGAACAGTGGACACCTCACAGAAATATCCTATTGACAATTGCCATGCAATTTAAAATATCTTGAGGTGCCTAGATGTTTTTGACAAGGACTCAAAAGTACTACCACATACTTTGACAAAGGCAAGAAGTTAGTCAAATTAGTGCATGTAAAGAATTAAAATACTAGCTTCTGAAATACCAGGGTATGTGTATTTTTCAAAAATATTATTTGATGGGGGTTAATTGAACTAACCGGCTTCAATGATGCCAAAAAGCTCTTGGAGGCAGAATGACTAGTTTTGGGAAAATGGTTTTTAAATAGCAAAATGCTACTTATAATTTTTATATTATGTTTTCCCTGAATTGTATTAGGCCTTTAGCTCTCAATCTGTAATTTTTTCATTCAGAGAGTATGAGTCAAGAATGTCCTTCGAAAAAGCTAGAAGATGTTCTCCACCTTGCTGAGCTTTGCGTTGAGGTTCTACAGCAGAACGAGGAGCATCATTCTGATGTAAGATCTTATAACAAAATGAAAAATAACTTTAAATGCAAAAAAGTTTAGAGATACTTTAAAAATGTCAATCATTGAGTTTGATAGCTTGTTATATTGTTAAAACATCTGGTATAACTCACACAACGTAAATGAGATGTGGTTATGATTTTTTTTACCTTGCATCTGCCATGTGTGAATTTCAAATTTTATTTTACATTAAAGAAACATCTGTCTGTAAAATACGAAAGGAGAAAAAAATCCCTAGAGAAAATACTTTCCTCAAGAAAGATCCCCGTTACTGTTCTTATTATACTTCTTATAATGGACATTATTCTCATGGAATGTCTTAAGTGCTTTAAAAACTAAATTAACCCTATAAGTATAAGGAGGATGATCCCATTGCATTGTAACATGTTACCATTTTTCATGGTCAACATATGTTAGTATTGAATATATTTTATTCTGATTTGTTTCCTATTTTGCAACATTATCATGCCTGGATGTCCTTAGGGGAAAGAGGTATGTGTTAATTGATGATATCCACATTTGACAGCACTCCACATCACCAAATGCAGTATAAATGTACAATAACATTGGACTGATTTGCTTTACCTGTGCATGTACAATATAAGTATTTACTTCCAAGCAACATATTAGAACCAGCGTTTCATGACAAACTAGATGAACATTGTCTTGTCTGCCCATACTTTGTGTCTTGTGTCAAATTAAAACCTTATTCAGTCCTTGGTCTAAAATTCAGAGCAAGAGCTATTATTTTGCATGTTCCAAACTGTTTGATGAATGCCAAGGTCTTGTAGTTTTGTGTTTGAGACCACTCTTAAGCCTTCTCCAATTAATCTTTTGTATTCGGATTTTGGGATCCTTATTTTAGTTTGGGTTATTTAATATGCAAGATAATTATGTGTGCACAAATTATTGGAATGTGATCTGTATGCTCTATATTAACTGGCTAAATGTTGTGTGCAAAGGTTACAGAAATTTAAATGGTTTGTTTTTGTTTTAACTACAGGCTTTCTCATCTTGGCCGGACTTAATGGCTGAACATGCAGAGATATTTTGGTCTCTGTTTTCAGTCGATATGAATTCTGCGTTAGAGGTACAGCCGCAAGATTCATGGGACAGTTTTCCCCTCTTCCAGCTTCTAAATAACTTTCTGCGAAATGATGGTAAGTGTTCAGCTAGGTTTTCTGTACTGCAATATTATGCAGAGTATTGCCCCCTGGGGTGGTTCTTATACATTAACTAATAGCACCTGGCGCCATATCATACATTAGTATGTTAATAAAGAACTTATTGTTTGCTTAGAAAAAATGTCTGTTTGATAGAATGAAAAGTCATGTTCATGAGGCTTCGTGAGCTGTTGTGACTGAGTAGGTATATTTCTCTGTTGTCCAAGATATGGAGTACTGCTTCTTGAACATAAAACAATCTGGTTATTTATGAAGTGCTGGAAAATCACCTGTTTTTAAGTAACCGGGATGTTTTAAAGAGGCGTTTGGATACTTGAGGGAGCAAACCTATTGGAGGCTAAAGTTCACATTGCTTTTTGTGTTAGTTAACGATAATGGAGGCTAAGTAAAGGTTATGAATTACAAGAGTTTCAGTGCCAGAGGTTACAAAGACCATGGAATTTCAGTGATGGCGGTGGTTAATCTAATCACTGGTGTATATGTTTTTTTATTTTATTTTGTTACACCACCTGCATACACTTTATTGTATAAATACTACAAGACTGAGCGCAAGTTAAACAGAGTGCCCTTGAACTGACTTTCTTTTTTAAAGAAAAGTGTCATTTGTATCTCCTAGATCTGCTTTTTCCCTAAACAGTGTTTTCTTGGATTAAAAGAGGGAAATATACATAGCCGCATTAGTCCAAGAGTAAATTAGATCTTTTAGTTGGTGTAAGAAGAATGCTATTCCATCTGAATACAAGATACGAAGTCCTGAAAGCTTATATGTAACTAAGTCTTTTTCTATATTGGCTCATTAAAATACATTACTTTGACTAAAGACTGGCTAAAAAAGTGTGCTGAGCATTGATTGCAATCAAGGTGTAATTGAGAATTACATTTCTCAGGATTAGCTATAGTTTTGTAGATGTGTTATCCCCATGGTGAACATTGATTTGTAGTCTGTACTCAAAACATCGAGCATTGTGCTTTAACAAGCTATCGCCAGTAAGATCATTTATACTTCCAGCATTTGTGTGCACCCATACAATAGTGTGCGCTCTACATGTATAGCTGCTGCTCTCAAATGCTCTTAAATAGGCATCACCTACTGAGCTCAACTGAGTTTCCATGGCTAAGGCCAGAAGAAATGGGTTCTTTCCCAGAGTCTTACTTGAAATTGAAAATGCATGATTAGTGTAAAATGGAATGGCCCTCGCCCCAGTAGTATGGCATTGTGATGTACTGTAGAATGCAGTTTTTGATTCAAGGCTGCAGATTGGGGGCTCCATGCCTGTTGTATCTGCTGACTTCAAGGTTCTCCCACGTGCACTACTAGTGTATTTTTATGGTCAGGGGTCATGTCTTTTCTTACAATCTAAATTCAATTCAAAACATATTCTTACAATATACCGGTACTTATAAATTCATGCTTAAGATAGCCCATGCTCTTTCATTGGAAACTTCTAAAAGTAGTGCAGCAGTACTGATAAGGAGGGCCCTGCTCAAGTGAGTTTAAAATCTAGAGGGTATAATAGCATTCATAATTCATTAGTTCAGAGCCACTAAATTTGGCATTTCTTTCAGTCTTTCTCTCCCTTAATATGGGAGAAGTCTTTTACCACCATTCACGTTTTTAATCTGAAATGTTATGCTTGTACATGGGAAACAATTCTGCCTTGAGACAATACCATGGTTGTGGTTCTTTAATAACAACCTTTTCATATAGCTAGCACATTAAAGCCAGCAGAGAGATTGACCCAACCTATGCTTTAAAAATAAGTATCTCGCTCTAAAAGTAATAAATGCTCCAATTTAACAGTAAATGAAACATATTCCTGAACTCTGAATCCCTCATAAAGAGAGAATATGGAAAACATAAAAAGAACCGAAAAATTGGAATGAAGCCTCATGAGGATAAAAAGGCAAGTGTTAGTAATTATCAGGCAGATAGAAGTGGAGTCAAATTAGCCATAATAGAGCACATAGTGACTGGGAAAGTCAACTCTCATTATCAAAAAAACTCATTAGGAAATGAAGAGGTGGAAATCCCACTGGGTCCTCAGATGGGTATTTTATCAATGATTATTCTGCAGATTTATTTCAACTGAGAAGCTCTTAGGTCACCTTAGTATATATTAGGTTAATCTACAAATGGTAGAAAGTGGAGAATTGGCACTTGCCTGTTATCCTTTTAAAGTCTTACTGGAGCTTTTGACCTGCAGATGGAACGAGCTACATATCTGTACTTCACCTCCTTTTTTATTAGGTTTAGATGATTAACAGGTGGAAGAAGTGTAGGTACTATTAGGCACTTGCACTTTTCTTTTTCCATCATGCTGTGTATGTTTGTCTCCAAATGAAGAAAGGGAGGTTTATCTTAAAATCCAATTGAAAAATCCAAAGTGATCCAATTTTTCTTTTTTTAGTTTTTACCTCAAGTATCCCTCTTTAGTTTTAATCAGAGGTGACTCATTCAACCTGAATAATACTTATAATAATAATAACGGTTTTCTATATCCTAGACTGAACAAAAAAGTAAAATATGTTAACAAATGTACTGTGGTAGCCAGAAAGCAAGTGAGTGAGGCGAGAGAGGAAGTGAGTGTGGGCGATCCTGAATGAGTAAGTGTGCGTTAGCTCTTCCCTTATTGTGTGAGTGACTTTTCGCTTTGGCTCTGGTAAGATGTTACTTTTTTAATGAGGTTTTTGAGAATCAAAACCCTGTCTTCTGGGAGTAATTTTATCCATGGACTGCTATTGAATACTCCCAAACCCCCAGACTGGTTAACAGTCACAGCCTACAGATGGTCCTTTAGACGTAAAGCTTTGGCTCAGAGGAAATTTGAAACTGGGCTTCTGTTTAGCCCTGCTTCACCACTCACTGCGTCACCACTCACATCTAACAGGTATTATACTCTGCTTTGTATGTCCCAAACCAGTTATTCTTTCCAGCTCTTTTTGTTTTGTATTCCCTCTGCACATCTGCAAGCTGAAGAAAAGTCTAGTTAGTTACACTAGCCTAAACACACATGTTTTGTTTGCACTGTCTATGCTTAAAAGGAGTTATACAAAATACTGTTCTCTTTATGGCCTTCGACCTGTGGAGTTTGCTGGGTGGTGGTGCCAGGTCAAAATCATTTAGAATATGTAGATTTCTTATGGTAGTGGGTAGACAGTATATGCTGTTTTTAAAAGTTCTTTTGCTGCTTAGCTCTCACTGATGACATATTTTTCCATTATTCACTAAATGTGTAGTTGGTAAAGTTTGCAGAGGTGTTATGGCTTTCATTCCTTTTCTCCACTGTTAATTCTAAAGGTCCATACCTAAATAAGCTTCGGCTGTAGGAAGAGCTTGGCTGTGCAGTTGAATAAATTAAATGTCTCCTAAATCGGTTGCAACCTTTCTTAAAAAGTTCAAGTTGGAGGGATACCAACGCACCATAGGTTCCAGGTTTTAAGAAGGTCATGGGGCCATCACTGTGTTTTGCATCTTTATAGTGTAGTAGGTACAGAAGGACCATGTAACTATGGACCAAGTATGGTAATAGACATTTTAACCTCAGGCCTTTTGTAATAAATTAATTGAGGTTTGATTAAAAATTGTAAATATGATCTGGGATTTGGACAATGTTAAGTAATATTTTGTTTGCAAATTATATGTACTTCTATACAGTGGTATGTGTAACAGAACAACGTACAGCATAGGAGGCCACATATGTCTTGTCTTACAGGCGTTTTGCAATTTATCTTAACCCTGTTCACAAGTATTAACCACAGCATAGACACCTGTCCCAATTACATATACATAAACCTGCTCCCTTTTGGGAGGCTTGCTAAAGCGTGTAAATGTCTTACAAACAGGCTTTCCAGCTAATCCAGTTCCCCGTGGCAGCAAAATAAAAGCAAATGGAGTCCTTAAGGATTTTTGGAGAGTAGGTTTCAGTGCAGCCGTCTTCTTAGTGGCCGTATAGAAATCTGTCGAGGATTCAAGTTGTGCTTGTATATCCCTTGACTTTTTACAGTTAACCCTAACAAAAATGAGCTTGCACTGAAAACAATGATGCATATCTCCTCATGTGTACTTCCCAAATCTGTTTTAACATGGTTTGAAGAGACTTCCAGCCAGACTAAGGTCTTTCTGTTCTACAAGCAGGGCTTTACAAATTGTGGGCTTACATCATGATACAGCCCTTGTTTTATAATATTTCTTCAGAAAGCATTTTTGAACATATTAAAGGTGTATTCGTGTAGCATGGGTGTAATGACTAGGTAATGTTTTTTCTGTTATTCCCTTAAAGCAAGTTTATATGCCTTACTAATATCCATCCCATAGTTGACATTTCAATCATGTTGTGCTGCTATTATGGTCACTATTAAGATCCTGAAGATGAGAATGTGCTTCCTTCAATGAGACTTTACAAAATACTTCCTGCAAATGGAAGAAGCATTGGTGCTTCTCCATAGGCGATATATAGATATAGATATAGATATATATAGTGTGTGCTACTTGTTTACTGATATATGTCCTTGTTTACTTTCTCTAAAGCTCTCCTATGCAATGGGAAGTTTCACAAACATCTTCAGGAATGCTTTGTGCCCCTTGTCATCCGTTATATTGACCTCATGGAGTCCTCAATTGCTCAGTCCATTCACAAGGGCTTTGAGCAGGAGACATGGCAACCAGTCAAGTAAGTTTATATAATTTTGTAAGGTGTGTAGGGAAATTAGAAAATTCATTACTGTCTAACAATTACTGATACCATCTGCAGAATGTTTCCATTACGCTGTGCAGCATATTATATCCAATTAAAAATACATTTCAAATCCTATATGCTACATACTGTTCACGTGGAAGGACAGTTCCGTTCATGTGTTGCTGAACTCGCATATGTACCTGCCCCCCACCAGCTATTTTCCATGCAAGAGATGTATTTGATTGAACACATCTACATGCATGTGTGATACTTAATGCTGGTCAGCTCCAGCGCTGGGTCACTGCACACTGCAGGTGGGAGTCTGAGACCCCTCTTTACCTATATACAGAAAGAGCTTCCATTATTTACTGTGGGAGTTCTTTCCTGCCACTGATTGGCTGCTTGAAGCATAACCTGTCATTAGCTGCAACTGTAGAGCTGCAACTTCTACTTAAGGTAAGTTGGGTTTTCTTATGTTTTTAAGAATGCATATTAAAGTATTCGTAAGGTACTTTAATATGTGTTCTTGTTTAGGCATGTCGGGGACAATAAACTTACTTTAAGCTGATACAGCTTATAGGGTGGGCTTTGCTATAAAAAAAGAAAAGACCACCAGTTAAACAGTGCTGTATATATATAAAAAAAAAAGTAATGAGGTGATAATTTGTAAGGCCGTCTTAATACATAAAACTTTTTTATATTTATTCACCTAGGCTAAGACATAGCTGCCATTTTTCACATGAGCCTGATGTACTGGTGTAAATGCACAAACCGTAAATAATAATGTATATACAATTAGGGCATTTGTATAATTAGAATTTTGTTAAGTGTATAGTTCTAAATGTCCATTTGGAATGAACCATGTTTCTTCTACGTTTAGAAAACAAATGTGATGAGCATTACTGAAAAAAAAAATTTGGAGAGCAGCTGATGTGATTCACCATTATGAAAATATATACATTTTTCCATTTCCTTCCTAGAATATAGATCTTGGCGTTTAGTATCACTAATAATGACCTTATTTAATGTATGAATGGTTTTAAACTAATATGTAGTTGAATGATTTGCAAGAGCTAAAGCTGCTAATTCGCATTTTATCTTGAATCTGTGGGATAAATCATTTCTGCTGTTCCTAACTTCTATTTTCACAGAAGTATTACCAACAGTCTTCCTAGTGTACCTCTTCCAAAAGTCCCAAGTTTGGCTCTTAATCTTCCACAAATACCTAGCTTTTCAGCACCATCCTGGATGACATCTTTATATGAATCCACGTGTGTATCACTGAGTGTTCTTTAAATGCATGCTTGTCCTGCATGGCTTTGTTTGTGGCTTTGGCGTACACGTGAGTGAAGTGCTTCTTGTGGATGTTGTGTACGTAATGTGTGTTGACGTTTTTTTGGTACTGGGTTGGTACAGCCGATAATACAGATGGTTTCCTGGTTTATAATATAGGAATGATAATTTTATAATATATACATCAAGTGCAGTTGCCTTTATTCTCTTTGGGTCTAAAATAGTTTTTTCCCCTAATCCCCTTCTGGGCATGTACAACTAAATGTACTTTTTACAAATATTGAAGAAAATACCTTGTGCTTGGCAGGGAAGCATAGCACACACTTGAGTGTCTGATGTATAGCATCTGTTTGTGGGGAAGAAAAACAACAAACCTGATGCCTGTATAAGCAGGTATCTGTGCATGGGGTATAATATGGATTATATTTATATAGCATTATGGATGCGTCTTTATGCTTTTATATATTTAAAAAGTAATATGTAGCACCATTGTTAAATTTAAAGGGAAAGTTGAACAATCCAAATAAAAGTCAAAAATAGTTTTTATATTAGATGATTTCAGTATTTACCTTAACAGGACAAAAATGATTCTCTATAATTCATGGCTGGTAAACATTGCGGAAAATGGAACACATTTTCCAGTTTTTCAAGAAATGTCTTAGGTGTGTTGCAGCATGGATTATGTTTGTAGAATTAAAATATTGCTAAAATGAAAAGGCTGCTTTTTAATATGATCCAGCACAAAAGAATGAATCCACAAAGCTGTCTGAAATCAAGTTACTTTTCATCATATTCATTACTGTATTTTAAGTTGTTTTGCTGGATGTGTTATAATGGCACATTTGAGGCATTAGATTGTTTGGGAGATATTCTGGAGTGCGGTGTTGAGTTGTCTGATTGGCCTCCAGGGTGCAGAACTCGAGGGAGAACCTGGCTAGACCATCAGCTTCTTGCAATTTTGTTGGCAGTGCAGGCAGGAAGCTCAAACAATATTCATACTAAAGAGAACATCATAAGAGAGAGAGATGTTTCAATTAAGCACAGGCGCATCTTTCCAACAATTATGCATTTTTCAAAGTGATATTTCAAACATTGTGAGGTTGATAAGTATCAATCGAGCAACTTAATCGTGCCCCCCCCCCGAGATCTATTCTATTTAAATCGAGAAGGCAACACTTGGTATACCTAAAAGGTTTTTTAATATATTTTTCAGTGTAACAACTAATCTATTTAAAAGGGCATTCAAACTAAGCAAACTAGCTAGTACATGCATGCACTCATACAGAGTACACTGAGCAACCAGAATAGTGTATTTATAGTATTGATAACTAAAGAATAATACTTCTTTGCCAGACATTTCATACATATATAAATAGATGTTGCATACTGGGGAAGAAAACCAAACAGCTGTGTCAGCCAGGAATAAAGAGATCCTAAATTCTTCAGAGGAATTTCTTAGGCATCCAATAGAAGAGCCAAAAAGGAAGGAGGCTGTGCTAGATTTTGTATTTACTAATAGAGACCTGATTTTGGATATCATAGGAAAATGATTTGGGTCCAGTTATCATTAGTCAATGTGGTTTAAAATAGAGAAGAAGTTGCGTTGCACCACACTAAAACGAAGCTATTAGGTTTTAGAGGCTGATTCTTCTGAAATTGGAAGATATATAGACTTTTCTGTGATGGTCTGGACATTTTTAGATGCAGTCAAGGACAGCTGAACATTGTATTAACCTTGTGAGTAACATTAAAAGAAAGGAAACCACTCAGGTGCTCCACAGATGTTTAGAAGACGGCTATTAAAATGGTAAATTATCAGCAGAGGCTAAGATCTCAATGTGAGTTTATTTCACAGAAGAGGTAAAACTAGAGGATCAGGTTTAGATGTGTTGTAAGAATGTTTTACCTAAAGGATGGTTAAAGAAAACCAGTGACAGTGGCTAATACAGTGGGATAATTTAAATGTGCACAGGAAAGGCATAAAGCAGAAAGACAGCCTCAACAAATTCTGGAATTGAATCATGGATGGTGTCCCATTACCTGAAGCCCAACTTTTCCAAGGTAACAATCCACTCACTTTTGATTTCCCATCTTTGTTATTGCCACTCCCTACTAGCTCACCCATTCATCCTACTGACCCATTGCACCAATCACTCCATTGGCTCCCTACACACTTGAGAATAAAATTCAAACTCCTGACCTATAGAACCATCAACAGTTCTGCATCCCCCTATATCTCTGCTCTCATATGCAAATACACTCCAACCTTCCCTCTTTGTTCTTAGGATTTACAGCTCTCCTTTAACCACCTCTTCCCACTTCCATATTCTGGATTTCACACATGCTGTAACACTTCTCTGGAATTCCCTACTCTGTTCAATCAGACTTTGTCCATTTAATTCTAATATTAAAGATTCTTATTAAAAACCCACCTTTTCCAAGAAGCATACAGCCTCTCCTAATGCACTCGACCAGCTTGCCATCTGCCACGTCAACCTGCAAGATAAGTTCTCCATATTGTCCTTATTACAATCAACTTAACTTTGTTACCTAATCTGTGACATTTGCTTTTTCAATAAACGGAGAATTGAAATTAACTTATCCACGCTCAAGTAGTTCTCTTCTACTGTCTCCCTTTCCCCTCAACCACCAAATAGATTGTAAGCTCTCAAGAGCTATGTCTTTGGTTAAGTAAGCGAAAGTGGCACTTTATCAAATGTTGAAACAGATGTTCTACCATCAAACTATACCATTAGACAGGCTAAATGATTAGTTCTATTTGTATTTGACATTTGACATTGTATTTGTGTTACTGGACAAAATGTATGCATTTTGGTCCCATTTCTGTAAAACAGAATAATTTAGTAGAATAGTTTCTCAAGTCTTGGATTCGGGCTTCAAGCTTTCACATTTTCCAGGTAAGCGCTTTACTCTGTGGCATTTAACTATTGTAAATTTAGATTATACAAGCGGTTGGAGAACATGATTTGGATACATTTATAATTTTGGAGTGTAGCTTTAGGTGACATAAGGCCAGGTAGTTGGTACATCACTAACTTATAACTACTTGATTACCTCTAATATTTATGACGAAATGCAGCATAATGGACGGTGAGAATTTTTGAGTGCAGGAACTTTTACTTGGTTTCCATGTGCGTGATCCACAATTTGTTACAAGAACATATTCTGGGGCAAAGTTCTATGGCCTAATGCTGCTTGTAGTTTAAAACACAAGCACATACTTTAATACCCACACTCGGCAATAACCATAGGCTCACCCCTGATATTTTAACACCATAGACTATAAGCTCATTTGAGCAGGGCTCTCCTCACCTGTTGTCTCTATGTCAAATTGTTGCTACATTCTTCTTGTGTCCTGTCCACCCATTGTACAGAGCTACGGAATTTGATGGTGCTATATAAAACAATAAATAAAAATAAAAAGCAGATACACACACTTGTACCAACAACATAACGCTCACACATGCACATGCTGCCACCAAATACCATACAGTAACACATACCCTCATACAATAACAGACTAATGCCACTCTAATGCCATAAGCTTGGCGCATATAGTACTGTGCAAATGTTTTAGGCAGCTGTGAAACAATGCTGCAAAGAAAAAATGCTTTCAAAAATACATTTATATTAATGATTTAACAAAATGCAGAGTAACTGAACAGAACAAAACCCCTAAATCAATATTTTGATATGAATACCCCTTTTCTTTGAAACCTTCGCATAGTACTGTAGTACTCATTACAACACTATATACACTGTAACACCATATATGTTTACATACTTATCCACACTGGCCCTCGCATTATCCATGCAGCTCCCACAGAGCCGGCTTTGCCGCAGTGCCTCCGGTTACCGGGAATCTGGTAGCCATGCACCCACCTTGGTGCGTGACAACTTGATTTTGGTTATTTTAGACAAGTTAAATGCATCTTATTTAAAAGTGATATTCTAAAAATGTAATTTTTCCTTTGGTAAAATAACATTGTATGGGGCCAGTAAGCACAGTATCAACTTTACAAAAATGGCATTTTTTTGATCGCACCCTTTTGTATGTAAATCTCTGTTGTTTCACATGAATTGTTATATTACAATTTACATGTGAAATGTGAACCCTGCTGGTTATTTATATCTCATAAAAGTGATGCTTTGTCCTTTTAAACAGAATCTCTGTTTTCCTCCTAGAAATGGGTCTTTGACCTCAGAAGACTTGTTTTGGAAACTGGATGCATTGCAAGATTTTATTCATGACCTTCACTGGCCAGAACCTGAATTTGCCAACCACTTGGAGCAGAGGCTTAAACTTATGGCCAGTGATATGATAGAGGCCTGTGTGAAAAGGTTATTTTTTCCCCATTAAAATCTTCTAATGTGTTTGCAAGAACACAATTTCTCACTATAAATTTATGTCTAACACTGTGATTTCTTTTAATAAAGTTTTAGGAGAGAATACAGTTACGCTTAAGTATTAAATGGAAAACTGAAACTTAAGTGTTATTCTTTGAATTTTAATGTTTAATAAATATCCTCATCTATGCCACTTATTCTCTCTTAGGAACCAAAAACCTGCAATGTGACCTCATCATGCCTCCAAGATATTTTTAAACTCTTTATAAATTAGTGCCCTAATCCTAGGGCTTACAAGTAAAATCCCTTATATCGCCCACTATAGGAAAATGCAATGGAGGACATACTGCCTTCCAGAATTGCAGCCGTTCACACTGGAGGTTGTAGTCCTTAAGCATCGGCGTGGCGGAAACGCTGCCGGTGCACGTGAGATCAGGCTGTCAATCAACAGCTTGTTCTCCCCTCTGCTAACTGAATTATGGGAGAGTCAGCATGGCCAAATATTATAATGTTGATTGATCCTTAAAGAGGATTGAAACATTTTATTTCACATAATTTAAAAGGAAATAATAATCTTCATTTGAACGTTTTGGAAGACCATACATGTGAATCGTATGCTGGTTTGCGTGTTTGTTTTCCTTTCGTTATTGCAGATACCCTGTGGAGAGTTGTAGTTACAACTGCTTTGCTATGCGTCACTATTGAATAAATCTCACCGATTTAACTATGTGTTATATTGGTCCAGCCCAAAAGAAAGCATTTTGGCAATTAGCCTTTTTAATGTATTGTGAGATCAAGAAGTTGAAACGACAGCTGTCCTGCAAACTACCTACCAGCTCTCTTTAGGGAATAAAACCTAATTTGACCCCCACATCCATCCCACATACAAACTACAATTCTTTATTTACTTTTTGTAGGACCCGAATGGCATTTGAGCTTAAGTTGCAGAGGGCAAATAAATCTACAGACTTTCGCATCCCTTCATCTGTATGTACAATGTTTAATGTACTGGTGGATGCAAAAAACCAATGCAGTAAGCTCTGTGTTCTAGATGGGGGACAAGAGGTAAGTGCTTAATTAAGAATTTTACAAATGTTAATGGAGAGATTCCATTTTTTGAGTTGTAATTTTATTTGCTCAAAAATATACATCTTCATTTTGCATGATCATAAGTATGATGTGATATGTGCTGTCATAAATATTGTTAGCTCATCCTTTGCTTAGTGGTTAATATTCCATTACCACGTTTTGTTTCTCTTTTTTTTCACATTTTCCCATGTTTTGTGTCTGGGCCATTCCATTGCACCATCCAGTTTTCTATGCAGTGGGTAAGTGTTTGAACTCATTTCCGACTATCTGATGCACATTGTTGGGCATTTTATTTCATTCTGAAGTACATTCACTTGACAAGGATTTGTAAGTGCTTCAGACTGGCTACTGCGGAAATCAGCTTCATGCCACTTGACAGTAAATAGCCATCATTTCTGAGCCTGACTAATGGTAAATGTGTTGGTCTTTAAAGTGGAAACGTTACTGTATTACTGGTATGAAAGAAAGTATAGGGATAGCTGTGTCTGTGTACTTATTGTCCAGGTTAGAACCAAATAAAACAAATTCAGGTAATTCAGTTTGCAGATGGACCTTTATTCATTTTACTATTGGAACAGCCAACCCTTATATATATTTTTTTAGTTAATAGTTATTTTATTTCAACTGCTCAGTGCTGTGGAAACCTAATCTAAATCATGACTGGGATCATCCATGTCTACAGATAAAAAGGAGATGAAACCATATTTTTGCGTGAGATGACGTTGTCCGCAAAGATTAGTTGCCCCTGTCCTATGTGAAGGAAACCTAACTAGGGTTGTTGCTATATATGACTACATGGAAACATTTCAGTAGGCGTACACCGATCAGCAATAATATTATGACCGCTGATAGGTGAAGTAAATAACACTGATAATCTTATCATGGCACCTGTCAGTTGGTGTGATATATTACGCTGAAAGTGAACGTTTTGTCCTCAAAGTTGATGTGTTAGAAGCAGGAAAAGTGGGCAAGCGTAAGGATCTGAGCAACTTTGATAAGGGACAAATTGTGATGGCTAGGGGACTGGGTCAGAGCATCCCCAAAACTGCAGCTCTTGTGGGGTATTCCCCAGTGCAGTGGTCAGCACCTATCAAAAGTGGTCCAAGGAAGGAAAAGCAGTGAACCAGCAATGGGGTCATGGGTGACCAAGGCTCATTGATTGGCCGGTTGTGTGTGTACCGTTTACCTGGAGAACACATGAGACCAGGATGCATCCATGGAGGCCCCACCTTTAAAGAGTCTGCTGCCAACATATTGGTGCCAGATACCTCGACACACCTTTAGAGGTCTGTTGGAGTCCATGCCTCGACTGGTTGGGCTGTTTTGACAGCAAGGAGGACCTACACAGTATTAGGCAGAAGGTCATAATGTTATGGCTGATCAGTGTTTACTACTTTTGTTAATTGTTATTAAAAGTTAGTTAAGTATACACTATCACTGAAAGCTTCACTTAATTGGAAGAGCTGAGAAATAGGTTCAATCTATGGTTTGCTCTGTATAATGATGCTTGAACATTAGTTTATTGTTCTGTCTCATTGTTTATCATATATTTTTATTTTATGACAAGTTTGAAAAATCTATCCTTTTAAATACCGTTGTTTGAGGTTTGTTTCTCTAATTTCCATTGTGCTTTGCTTCAATGATATTGATAAAAATTATGCTTAGTTTGGAGCTCCTTTTTGGAATATTTTTTTCAGATTGGAATAAAAATCAGTTTGTTTTTGTTTTTTTTAATAAAAATATTTTTTAGACAAAGACTTGAATGTCAATGATCAGGCACACAATATTGCATTAATTATTTTTTTTTACAGTCTTTTTCCTTGTCCAGCTAGGGCTAGCGCTTAACAAAAATAAAAAAAGAAAAGCATGGCTACCTTAATTGTAGGAGACACAAAACGTATCCTTCACATTCCTTCTCTTTTCAATGAGAATGAGAAATCAATTCAACAAAATAATAAAGCCATTAGCTGCTTGACTCAGCGTCGCGCATGGGAAAATCTTCAGCGCATAATGGGATGAAGTGTTGATTGGATAGATCATTTTCAAGGTTTTGTTCTTATGTTCAAAAAAAAATATTCCATCTATAGATAGTAGATTTAATAATACCCTTTTTCTGCTTATTCCAATTGTGTTTACTGGTACGACTAATATTCCATTATTTTCTTTTCAAAATGCAGCAACAGTACCATTCTAAAATAGATGACTTAATTGAGGAGACTGTTACAGAAATAATATCACTCCTGGTTTCCAAGGTAAAGATGTAGAATATTTTCTTTGTTTTACATTTGGTATTTAATTTCATTGTACAGCACAATGTTATAGATCACACAAAAGCCTTTCACGTAACGAAAGGAATCATGTTTAGTAGCTATAGTGGTAAATTATTACAAGGTAGTCTTCCTGATCTTAACATATAATTCTTTATATTAATACAGCAGCAACATAACTGAGCAATAATAACATGCACATTTGGTACTATGGGACGCTGCTGTTTTCTTAGCCTCAGCCTATAGTCTTAAATCTACGATCTGGCTAAGTACTATCTCAATACTTGTAGAGTGTCAATAGTATAGCAGTGTTGGTTTCTATTTTTTATAAAATTTCAAGAACTATGTATGGTATGAGGGATATGTACAGTAAGAAGTCTCTTATACTACTTTCATACCTTAAAGAGGGTGTGTGTGAGCTATATATACTGTGACAAACCCTATAGCATGAGGGCCATACATCACAGTTAGGGGTCCTAAGCACAGTCCTCTAGGGCAATCAGAGTCAGGAACACCAGTTTGTAACAAAACAGTGCTTTATTTTTAATTGCTAACACCCCAAAACCAAATCATAAAAACAAAGCACTGTTTTGTTACAAACTGGTGTTCCTGACTCTGATTGCCCTAGAGGACTGTGCTTAGGACCCCTAACTGTGATGTATGGCCCTCATGCTATAGGGTTTGTCACAATACATACATACTGTATTTACATACACATATATATCGCATGTCTGTTATTGATTGCATTTACTTATGTGCATCTATTTTCTTTGTGTAAACTTGATTAGATATGTATTCTGTTAGGAACTCATTTTTCACCCAGTCACTAATGTATCTTTTCAGTTTGTTTCAGTGCTGGACGGTGTGTTATCTAAGCTGGCACGATATGACGAAGGCACTTTCTTCTCCTCTATACTTACTTTCACAGTGAGTATGTCGCTAGATGTAGGCCCGGTCAGCAGGAATTTTGTCATTGAAGTTATGTTTCACATTTAGCCGTTTGTGTGTTATTAATCTAGCCTACTATCTTTCAAAGTGGAACAACTGGTCTTGGAAAAAGTGCATGCACTACATCTTAATGCAGCATCTGGCATGCGCAGATTTGGCGCTCTACTTTCCAAACTGTACACCGAAACAGCCAGCCATGGAAACCTCTGCAATGCATGGAGCTTTTCCTCGGTGCTTCTAGCTTTCCAAGTTTTTAATAGATTAATGGCACATGTGTGGGGCGACTGAGGAGCATCTCGGTTTATGCATTCCCTCTCATTACTTGATGCAAATACATCTGTTGTGAAAGCATATATAAACTGCATTGTTGGCATTTTTTCCTTAAGTTGTCACTTTTTTCACTAACAGTCAACTGAGTGTTATGAAAATATGTGGCGGAATGAACTTTAACGTAGCTATAAAGAGCTCAATGTGGTGCATTGTGTGGAGAAACTCACCCAAAATATCACATGGCAGACAAAAATGACAGAAGAGATAAAACCAGGATTTTGATGGTGTTAACCCCTTAAGGACAATGGGTGGTTCCTAAACCCATTGAACACAATGCATTTTGTACATGTGCAGGCTTTGTCATTAAGGGGTTAGCCTATGTTACTGTATACATGTTACTGATTTATGCTAAAGGTGAAAATATATTTTCCCCTGGAACTTTCTCCATTTACCAATTTTAAGTCAGTATCTTTTGAACGTAAGGTACTAACTCTAATTACGTTTTGAAGTTGATTCCTAAACGTGTATTCTGTAGTATGGATAATTAAATTATCTTCTTCATCTGATAATTTTATTTTATTACCCAAATGTGTAATTAACAAATTGCACATCAGAGAAAATAATACATCAATTGTAGTGTAGGCTTAAAAAGTTACACCACTAAGCACTTAATTGTTCGCTATGCATTTTGTTGTCTTTTTTTCAGGTGAAAGCTGCTTCAAAGTATGTGGAAGTGCCTGTAAGTATATTTATTCTCTCTTTCTCTCTGTGTAATCTGAAATGTGTGCCTGGAATTTATTCTGTTTTGTGTTTCTGTAAAGTTAGTGGGTAATTTACATAAGTTAAACCTTAAGTTTATTAAGTGCGTAACTATGAATGTGAAATGGCTTGTTCACATGTATGTTATCAAAACTTAGATATTAGGGGGCTTTTCTTGCTTTATGTAGACTCTAAGAAATCCCAATGAGTAATGTCAAGGATAACTGAATGGATAAATTAAAGTGAAGGATTTATGGAGATCTTTAGCTCTTCTTCACATGAGCACACTATAAACTTGGATGTCACCCTTGTTTGCTAGACAGACGTATACAAAGGTTGCATTGAATTTTTCTACCAGCAGCACCACACTTGTTTTAGTGGTGAGTTAAATTGTATCTACAGTACTATTTTTCAACTACATGGATTTATTCTCTTTAGAGTATTTTATCAATTTTTTTAAAATATTTCTTACAAGGATACCTGTTTAGTCCGCCAACTAATCTTTGGATTTTTCCTACTTGCTTTCTCCTCTAATAAATCACCCAACCTACAATAGACCAGCTTAACTATATAAATGGACCTTTGCATTTTTCTTTTTACATTCCTATATGCCGTTACAATATAGTATAACCATTTTTGTGAGGATTTACTATATGCATTTAAACGTCGGCTTTGTGCAAAAATAACTCGTGTTACATAACACTGGGTTCTTTTTGGCACTTTATATTGTTATCATTGTGTGTGAATATGGGCATTACTCTTGGAAACAGGGCAGCGCCGAGGTGGTTACATGGCACCGGGTGCCAGGGAATGAAGGAGAGAAAAGGGTGCCGAGCGGTAGATAATGAGAAAAGGGGGGTATTAAGAATATTAAAATAAAGAGAAACATAAAGGGGAGAGATAATGAGAAGAAGAAAGAAAGGTGGCAGTTCCCATGTGTACAATCTGGGTGCTGGTGCAAGTCATGTGGATGCAATCAGGGAGCCAAGGGTGGCCTTGGGTGTGCAGCCATGAATATAAATGTGCAATTTTCACTTGATTGTACTTTAGTAGTTTCTATTTGTTTTTTTTTATTGTAACTTTAACACCATAAAAATGTATTTGTTGATCTGTCATGAATTAATGTCCATACTCTTAATCGTGCATTCGGATGGGCCAGCCTTTCACAGTTTATTTTAGCTGGTCCTTTTTATATACTTAAACTGGCCCTCAATAATGTATGATTATTGGACACAGTACAGCTCCTTGGTGTAAAAACGAGGAAAGTTTGAACCAAAATGTGATATACTAATTTGATATTGGGAGTTATGCTGTACAACTGCCAGGGTCTGGATCACTATATGATGATAGGAGTTATACGGTTGTGGTAGTCGAAGTTGTGGTATACCACTGTCAGGCTCCGTATATATTTATTCATGGGAGTTATGCTGTACCACCAACAGGCTCAATATATATTAATGGGATTTATGCTGCACCATCCTCGGTGTCAAAATGTGAATAACTCGCTGGATTTGGGGAAATGTGTTGTACCTTGTTTATCTGCTTTCCTCAAAATAACCTCTGTATAGAAATAGTGGGAGGCACAATTTTTCTGTTAAACTGTAAAGCTGTTAAACTGTACATATGTTTTAATGATATCTAGTGATTCACAAGTGAAAAAGAACATAAGTAAATATAAAATGTGTCTAATTTGTTCTGATACAAATACACAGCAATATTTGCAATCTAGTGTTGTACCATGAATAAATGATTGTATAACATTATTGTATTTAGTACCAGCGTGTCTTAGAAGACACCTTTCCTTTGTGTCTCAATGAGCAATTTCCTGCCTAATTGAGCATATGTCTTCTTTATAGTAGTTTTCTGGCATTGGTGTTTTCTTGGTATCCCAAAGGATTACCTGACTCTACACAAGCTTTGGTTCTCATGATATGTTATACATTTGTGTCAATATTCAAACAGGTTTTAAAAGAAAAGTACACTAACCATCAGAATAATCATTAAAACTGCATAAATAACATTTGGGAAGAGGAAGCTGTGGCTACCGCCTCTTATTACATATTATAAATGATGTATAACAAATGTTACTTTTGGAGAAAAGGTTCAAAGTATCATATAATTGGTACACTGTACCATGCATGTTCAGGCAAGATTAGGTTTGAGTGAAATTTAGAATTTAGCTTCAAAATGGGTTGCTGTTGAGTAACTATGGATAATTTAATTACTTATGCATCAATGTTTTCCATTGAAAGTATTGAGATCTCGGTTTTTATGCAACACATTTTATAGAAACTAAGTGTAGAATCCCCTTACGGAAGTGTTCAATTGTGCTCCTCAAGCAGTGATCATTTTGTTCTTGCTCGCAAAGGTTTCCCTTGGGTAGTATAAAAAAAAAAAAAATCACCCTCTTCAAGTTCCCCTGTGGGTAGTGTTGTAACCTTGTTATTCTCAGTGCACTTTTCCAGTTGGGAGAAAAAAGGATGTTGCCTAGCAATATGCGCACACCACCAACCCAAATATTTTCCTGTTTGCTGTAAACAGTATGAAAATTGCTCCCCGAATCATCAAAAATTGTATGCATATACATTGGGGGCTAGTCATATGTTTACACAAACCTCATGTAAAACAAACGTAATTGTTTGCAAATTGTAAATTAAATTGCATTATCTATAGATCAGTAATAATAAATAATAATAATAATAATAATAAAAAAAAGCAATACAAATAGTGGCTCTGGGTTATATGCCATTTGTGCAATGGTAGGTTTCGTCAAACCCATATTAGTCGACCCAGAAGAAGGCCAAAATGCATTTAGAGAGTAATGTCTTTGTCAAAGGGAAAACAATCCCTTGATGAGGCCAAGGGTGTACCCTGGATCGACATTAACGTATCTACTTTTATTTGTGAAAATCTTGTATGCATTTCATACCTAGACAAAACATCCAAAAGTTTCTTGAATTTGTTAATTGAATTGACCAAATTGCAGTCTATTTCACAATTAAACACATAATAAGCCAACATACTCTGTCCCTCACTGATCTTTTAATTACAAGCAAATTGTAATTCACAATAGAGATGGACAAGCACTACTCGACTAAATCATATATGTATCATATGGCCTAATTTAGCAATATATGTCGTTTGGACAAGGTTCCAGTTTGATCACAGTAATTAAATTAATTATGTAGGATGGTAGAAGCACATCACAGTATCTTATGAAGATATAGGTGAAGGTTGGATGTTGAGACTCTGCATAGTAAATTAAAGTTTTAGGTTTCCAGCTCATTAGTGGTTTTCATGTAACAGGGAGGAAGTGAAATACATCTTTGACCTAAGTAAAACCCACTTGAGTCTTGATTCCACCATTATGTATTCTTTTCTTCGTTTTATAATCCTTTTATATGTTGCTAATGTTCTCGGTACAACATGATTGTTCAGTACTGTTACAGCACCGATGACTGTCTTTTGACGTCTCTGTCTTTACCACCAGACTATGGGGTTTTTTTATTTGCATTATTGTAACATTCATTTTGCAGTACCGTCACAGCACCCTGCTTACAGCGTCTAGTTATAAGTTAAAATAATGATATATAAGGAATAAGATACTCTGAAATCCTTAACCAAATTTCCTGTTTATCCTGAATGTCAAAATGACAGCATTATAAAAGTAATCCTATAGTACTTTTGGGTATCCATATACAACACAACACTGTCTAAGAGCATTCATGATGCTTGCTAAGGGGAATTCTAGCTATAGATGTGACTGAGTGGCTTGTGCTTTCTTGCTGCAGAAAGGGGACCCAAGTCAATTTGCATTTGTCATACTCTCATGTAATTCTATATATTGTGACCTAAACTGCATACTTTTGCGTCTCGCTACTTTTTCTTATTTAGTAAAGTTTTCATAGATGACATCCAGCAAATTTCCTAAATGTGTGTAAGTAAGTGTGGTGTCTGTCTGGGGTCCAGCAGACGCGACACAAAAGTCTCAGCCAACATTAGCATTCTAAATGTAATAAGGGGTTAACACAGGCATTATGAAACACATCCAAAAGGCAAGCCCAGGAGACTTGTTTTTTCAACAGAATACTTGTGGCGCCAATAATGGTCAGCTTTTCCCTCTATATCCACTTAATACCTGGACCCCTTGTGTACAATGTAGTAGACAAAATTTAAACAATGCCTGAAACAGTGCTGCAGAAGCCAGATAACCGCTCAAGGACACAGCTGTTTCGTCCCTAATGGGACTTATGAGGCTGAGGTTGGATACTGATCTACTGCTTGAGGTTGGAGCAGTATGTGAAGCACACCCAACATAAGTTGTGGTTGAATAAAGGTGGTGGAAAACTCCTCCACTTAAAATTAAGAGGGTAGCGGAGGCATTGCCGCAAAACTGTTGGGAAAGCAGGTCTTCTGGCTTTCCTGGTGATTGTGGGTGACTGTTTAATAATGCTTCTGCTACCCCCTTAATTTTAAGCAGAGAGGTTCTCCATCACCTGTACCCCATTGCAACCCATGTGTGTGCTAAAGGTAACAGACATTCAGGAGGAAAGTGATGTTGGTGTTTATCCACTAAAGATAAGTGAGAGTTAGCAAGAGAGTTTTGGAGGAGACTTCCTGCCTCCCTTCACTATCCCATATGAAGGGTGAACACTGTTCAATGGATAAGACCTTAAATCTTGGTGTTTTAACCATTTATTATGTATGTCCAGATAAGCTCTCCCTGCATGAGAAGCTCATTGGGGTCAGGCCTTCAAAATATATGGTACAGTCCAGGAGTTGAAACCACAACTCTCATGTAAACGTTCCTGTCCACTCTCCTTTTAGTGAATAGACCCCATTGTTTGGTCATGCCTTAAGGGTAACTTTGAAGGCCTCAAGTAACCTGCATTTAAACCGTATTAAAGCATTGTGCCATTGAGTACATTAAACAATTAGCATTGTAGGTTTTCAAAGCACATCATACTTAAAAGAATGGCTCCTCAAAGTAAGTGGAGCGTGTTAAACTACAGCTGGGGCAGTCCACCAAGAAATTCAGATGTATAATCTTGAGACCTCCTAATAACACAATTTAAGCAGTTTTGAGGAGACGTGCTAACATTTCAAATAAAAAAAAGTCATAAAAATAATGTTTTTGCAAACTTAAAATGTAGCACATTGCATCAAAATGCTCCATGAAGTTTCAGGAGTATTTACTGTGGGGCCAAAATATAAACACTGGATCTGTGTATCTGTCATTTACATACTCCAATTAGTCCGTTTAGGGGGATTTAATGCTCTTGCTTCCGCTCTAATCACTTTTATTAGTTTCAAGCCTTTGAATAATCGATTGAGATTTCTACATGCTGCGTATCTATAGTTGACTGATGCAAGATAAAGTGGCCCCCCCCCCCGGACACACAATATAAGAGGAGGGGCCGCATAATCCAGCCTTGATTATTGTAGGGGCATGCTTCACCTATGGGGTAGAAAGGGGGTTGTGGCATGTAGGTTCTTTATAAGGGGGCTAGGGATTGAGGCCTTCCTTTTCAGTTTGTCAAACCCTGCCATCTGCCCTAGACTTTAAGGTTACAGGTCAATTGCGGGGAACTGTAGTTCCGGTTGTGCTTTTATTGGTGTTCTATTCGGCGGGGAAGTGAGGTTCTGGTTGTGTTTTATGGTTGAAGTTTTCGTGGTTTCTCATCCGAGGTATGGAAAACGAGGTTATTGTGACGTTTTGGGGGCCTTTTCCCCAGGGTCCCAAGGGAAAGAGGGGGCCCTTGTGCTGATGCCCACGTGCTAGTGCAGTTTACGGCTCGTAGTATGGATACACGGCAGCGAGTTGAAGAGAGTTCCCAGAGGGAGGTGGAACTGTTAGTTAAATCAGAATGATGTTGTAACCTCTATAGGGTGACATGTTGTAATAAGGGTAGAGGGACCCTAAATCATGGAGGTTACAATAGAATGTATGTTTTAAGCTTTAAATAAAGATTTTGTGTCATAGTGCTTAGATCATAAATAAAGCTGGGGTCTTTTCAAACCCCATTTGTTTTTCTGTTTTTTGTTTTTTTTGTTTGTTTTTTTTTTAATTTGCAAGGTCATAAATCTTAATGGTAATAACCGCAGGACCCAAAATACATCTAGTGCTGTAATCATGTGGAAAGGTATCTGCTAACACTTGAATGCCGGTAAGCTCTGTTAAGGGCCTCCTGTCGCAAGGGTGTGTACTTTCACAATTTGACTTATTTTATATTTGAGTTTTACCTATTTATTTTTAGCCATACGTGCAGATATGCAATGGACTTTTTCTTTCTCGTCTCCTGTTGGCTCTGATATGAGATTGGACCGGCTCTTCTGCGTCTGTTGCCCTTCCTAGTATTGATTTCTAACCCAGGGAACATGCACCTGTGGGATTAGGTGCAACGGCAGGAAGTAAGAGCATTTACAGCATATAATTAACTAGGAATTTGTTGTCTGCTTCTTTCAAACTGTGTGCCCTTGATGCCAGGTTAACTAGTGATTAACTTTGGTCTACACCCTTATTAAAGATTGTTCTTCTGTATCCAGCTACTTGTGTAACCAGTGACATAATAGATCCTGGCTATGTTTGATTTCCTAATGTGCTTAAGCTTTCATGCTTCAGTGCCCTGAAATGGTCTGTGAATGAGTCAATCTGTTTTATCTGCTAATACTTTTTTTAATGAAACAAATAGAACATCAGTTAAACTGGAAGAGGACCTAGTGTTTTACAGGGAGAATTCAAGTAGTTGGCTGCAGACTAATGAGCCCTTGAACCCACGGACAGGTTAGCCGAAGTTGATGTATGTATTAACGCTTAAAAATAAAAATGGCTAAGCTTTGAAGTGACAACATATTATGGATAAGCGTAGCAGGTTGGCACAGTGCCATAGTTTGTTAGCAAATCTGTCTGCCCGAATAAAAAAGAAAAAGCAAATGTCTTAAATATTTGCAGTAATAGAATATACTAAAAGTTTTTTTTCTAGGTTATGTATGTGCCAGACAGTTTTAACCCATTAATTTGAAATTCTCAGTCTTAAGTATATATCAGATCACAGAATATTTTTTTTCTTTCATTGAAAGATCAATGTAGTCCATAACTAAAACAAAAAATTTGTTACACTACCGTTCTTCACTGTCCAGTGTGCTTCAGCCCCTGGTCTCCCGTGTTGCCAGTGGTCTTCATATGAGACAGGGAAGCGGCAGGCAGTGCTACCTCAGCAGGGATCAGGCTAGTCATACACTGTGTGCGTTTGTGAATGTATTATACCTTCGTTCATTCCCGTTTGGGTATAAGGTTATCTGCTTCAGCAACAATTTAAACTGAGCATTTTTTGACTGAGATACTCTCTGTATTTTCAGAATTATATCTAAAGCCACTGTAAATTCTAAACATTGTTTGCCCTGCTCTTTTTTGGTAGCTTACCCTCTCTGAGCCTGTTGGCAACCCCATTCCACTCCTCTGAGACTCTTATTACTACTTTTGAAGTTGACATCTGCTTCAAAAAGTGAAACTTACGTCGCTAATTGCTTTCTTGTCATAAAAGTTTCTCCCTATTTCTCTTCCAACCCCTACCTTTGCTGACCGAAGTAATCAACCACAATCAAAAGCTTAAATAAGAGTTAACTTAATGGGAAGGCATGATGATGCATAACCCTGATAACTCATAGTATACCTATAGAATATGTGCACACTTTTACATAAGCTTATTTAATGTATGTAGAATTTTGGAATGGTGGGAGATGCTTTTAATGAAAAAGAACTGTCGTCGTCTTTTGGTAATGGACCTCTTGAAGTTGAGATATTTGATAAATTGATAAGCGCCACAATAAAGGGGAAATTGTCTGATATTTGTCATTCTTCTAGCAAACTTTATTACTTACATTTTAGCTCATTTAACCAAAACACATTTGTAGAGAACATGCATAAAGCAAAGAAGATTAACATCTAATTGACCTAATCAAAAATGTTCAGAGAACTATAATTCTAATTGATAAATCTCACCAGCTGTTGCATTTGCTATAACGTTACCGGTAGATTTTTAATGATTCCTGTCTTTCAGTCTTTGTGTAAATATGTTTGCATGCTATCATCTTACCATATGTTTATTTTTGGGAAGGCAGATCATTTTAATGTGGAATACGTCCAAATTTTAGGTTGGAATACGCATCTACATTAATATATTGGAATGATCTGTATTTTGAAACCTAAATGTGTTTATAAGTTAAATAGCATTAAATTATGATGTGTCATATACGGCCAATACATGAAACCAGTTGGCATAGCGAATTAATCTGCTATATTGATTTAGTTTTTCAATTTAAAGTTCATCTGTTAAGTCAAGCCAGCGGATAATTATGGTCTAGTCTTTGTTTTATTATTAAACTATATAAAAAATTAATAAACATGCAATATACCCACAAAAACAGTTACGTTCAGTCTCTTGTTGCAATTCTTTTTCAAAGAGTAGGTGCAAATGGCCAATGTTTTATCGTAGATAGGTTGAGGAAAGTTACGATATCCTAGGTGATACCCTCAATCGTGTTATTCTCATTCGTTTTATTCTGAGGCATGAATTGAGAAGAGTGACATTATCATCATTTCAGGAATTCCAAAAAATGTAGACATTGTAGAAACACTTAAATAACAGGATCTTTGCTTTTATATTTGAACGTTGAAGGCCTACCAAGTGTGTCCAGTCCAGGCTGGAAATAGATTTGTCAAATTACGGTAGATTGTATTTTTATAAAGGCATTCAGTTATATCTGTATGAAAAATACTGTTATGCCAGTATATTAGTATATTATATATATTAGTTTGGTCAGCTGCCTTTAACTGAGTAGGGATTTGGAGGGTTATTACTGTATGTGCATATGGTCATGTGGGGTTAAGCTATCGGCAGCCATTCTTCTTGCTTGAAGATACAGGTATTTCCCTTAAACCTCACAGGATTCAAAGGTTTTTGCTTCTAAGAAGAGTTGCCAGTAGTGGTACTTTAATAGGCTGTTAATGTCCTTATAGTCATATTTGTTTGACATTATTTTTTTTTTCTCCTTGCTTAAAAATAAGACTTAAGGTCTTAACAAAGCTCCTCTTTTATTTCTATATCATGCACAATTTTAATAAAGAAGGGTAGTTAAAAGGCAGATTCTTTTTTTGCCCCAAGTAATGTGTAGTAATTACATGTACCTATTTGTATTATGTTTCCCGTACAAAGTAAATTGTACCATTAATAGCCAAGGGCACTCTGTATTATGTAACGATTTGCACACTTTTGTTTAGGTTCAACGTGTTTTGCTTTTATTGCAGTTTCATTTGTATTATCCAGCTTTGGATGTGTACAGCTTTTACTGAACCTTTATTATTTTTTTACCTACAGAAACCAGGACTAGACCTTGCTGACACATACATAGCATTTGTACGCCAAAATCAGGATATTTTACGGGAAAAGGTCAATGAGGAAATGTACACAGAAAAGCTGTTTGATGTAAGTAACTACGCATGGTAAAATTTGATTTAAATATCAATACTGCAGTACTGTCATATTTCTGCATAATTGCCTATTCTCTATCATTTCACGTGTACAGAAATAGAATACAGGAATATTAGAAGAAAGAAAATTCTGCTTGTAGTGTGGTGTTACCGTGGGTGACAGGACTATTTAACTATTACTATATTGGCAATATTACATTAAGTATACTCTAATTTAAATGCAATTATTGGGTACATACCCACACATTAATATAATGCTGCATAACTCAATTTTAACTAATCTAGAGATAATCATAATGAACTGAACAGATGTGTCGCTACTTGATCTTTTAGCATGACCCAGTGGATGCTGTGATCTTTCACTAGATGGAATCTATTTTTAGAGACTAATAAAGGTGTTTGTCAGATTCTTGAATTTTCTTAACTCTTATTCGAGGAAGTGTGTGAGAGAGAAATCACTCCTCTTTTATACTTCAAATCACTGCTGCACCTTACGGTTTAAGTCTTGCTGACTGTAGAATGTCCGCATTAAGCAGCTCCTGAAAGTTGAGTTTGCCCAGAACTAAGCAATACAGTAATGCAGGGGTGAATTAACAACTGAGCAGGAGGGGCATTATCCAAAGGGCCCAGTTCGGCTGCCTACTTGGCGCAGTGTGATTTCTGCATTTGACTGCACTTCACAGTAGAAATGCAATACTTGTTCTGGGTGATGTGTGAACCCAGACAGGGGTCCACTTGGTGCATGAGCTCCCTCCCCTGCAGCAGGAGTATTTGCATAGACAGAGACTCCATTATGGGTGAGTTTTCTGCTCCCTACCACATGACAGAATCGTCTAGAAAGAAGCACCTTTTGTATTCGCATGTTATACTCAGATGATCCTATTGGGGGGAAAATCAAAACTACTTTTGTTACTCTTTCTCTGTCTCCCTCTTACACTCTTACTTACTCTGTCAAGGTCCCCTGCCTACTCTGCCTACAGCTTTTGCGTTATTGTCTCCTTTTCAACGGCTTCTTTCTTTTCTTTCTTTTCTTTCTTTTCTTTCTTCCGCACACACCTTCTTCCCTGCTTGAAGGAACGGGGGGAGGCTGTCTCGTTGCTATGCACCTTGTTCTGAAGTACTCCAAGAGTCCAGACGGATTTGCAGAGAAAGAAGCGCTTCTGCACCCCTCTCTCCGCAAATCCATCTGCAATATTCTGGTCTCTCAGAGTACTTCTCCAAAAGGGCTGAGCCACAACGTGCACTACTGGTACACCCTCTCCCCGTTCCGCCAATCAGGGGAGAAGGTGTTCACAGGGGCTCCGCTCTTTTGAGGAAGTATGTGGATAACAGAGCTGATATCGGGGGGGGGAAGCAGGAGAGGAAAGAAGAAAAACAAGAGGCAAGAAAAGAAGCGGAGCTGTGGAAAAGTTGACAGTGGCATGGAAGTGGTTGGCTGAGAAAATTGTGATGACGCGGATCTGAGGTCTGAACAAAACATGACCCCTAAAACATGGAAGTTTCTTCAAAATATTTTTCTCTGAATAAAAGCTAGTCTTATAATCGAGCAAATACAGGATTTTTAACTTTAAAAGTTAGATATTCAGTATGGCAGCACACTGTTCTGTTAAATGGGATTTATTTATAGTAAGGTTTAAATGGCATTAAATTAATAATTCTTCAGATACATCTTTAGCAGTGTTCCTGTTATTTATGGCAGTTCCCAGATATGCTTAGTCTGATAGCAGTCGTAGTGTGCAGACAGTCCAGCTGGCGGAGACGCTAACACAAACAAGGCAAAGCAATGTATTTTAAATGTGAGAACTTTTTTTTATTCTCGTGTTGTTAATAGGGAAGTGTGAAACATTTCTGAAAAGTGAGAAAAATATTCAGGAACGCAACATTTAGTGTCAGTACACCACCATATGACACAAAAAAACACAAAGTATGGTATCTGCCTCGATAAGACAGCTGTCATAAGACCTATGAAGTGCTGGATAGACACCAAGCCAGGCGTGCTCTCGCTAACCTGTCACCTTGATGCTTACAGGGATAGAATGCCAGGCTAAATGCTCTGCATACAGGGAATAGACCGCTGCAGTAAGAAAAGAATGCCTATATCTGGATAGCACGTTAATACAAGACCAAGCTTACAAAAACATTTTTGTTATTTTATATAATGCCATCAGATTCAACATAACCATTTGTATATCATTCTAGAATATAACATATGTTCTGGCATACAGGAACAGGTGAGCAGAGCCCTGCTCAAATGATCTCATAATCTAAAGTTTGTTTTTGTGGAGATATAACAATCCAAAAAGGTCAACGCTGTGACATGATATGCTTTGCGCTGATAATTTCCCTTCACAGGTAATCCTATATTAGATCAGGGATTTGCATTTTTAGTAGTATTCTCAACCTATACACTTTCTTATTTTCTGACTCTGTATATTATGCATCATCTGCATGTCCAGTATAATATAGGTGTCTGTTCACAGTTTGTGGGAATATACTTTTTACTTGCTGCTTTTTACCCAGTAGATTTTAACATGTGAACGGGATAAGGTTACACACATTTTTATACCCTGCATGGGGTTTGAACGCTATCTGTCCGGCTGGTGCTTCTAGTGCACTGTAAAACAATGGCAGGGAAGCACTCCTATGTAACAGGGCAGCTGCATACATACGCCTGTGCAGATCCCCTTAGAATGATGGAGATACTTTGGTTTGTCACCCTCCTCCAAAGCTTCACATGACTGGTCACCCTTCCCCATAGCATAAGACGAAACGAGTAATTAGCCATTTAAAGAACAAACTCATCCCCATTGGCTGTCCTTAACCCACCCTAGGGCCACTTGGTAAAACACGCTTACTGCTGTTCATATTTGTCCTTCTTTTGCTTATTGGTCCTAGTGCCACGTTTGAATCATTATATTCAGGTAGTGCTTTTATCACCTTGTTCAGTGATGTCTACTCTTGTCACCCCATGCCACCCCATGGAAAAATATTCTTTCAGTTCTTGGGAAGTTTTAGATAGCTTTATATGTGCACAATCATTGTGCAAAAATAGTTTCATTCATAAACATATGTTCTGCCTTGTCTTGCTATTGTATCTAGACATTGTTGTAGAACACTACGAAACAAAACCATTCTGAGCTCTTGGAAAGGAAGGGCATCAGGAAAAAGAATGACATAGGAGCTTGGGTCTCAAGACTGTGATCCTGTCGTAGTAGTGAAATCTAGTGAATGCCACCACTTCAGACCTGTCTCCCTCGGAGGGACATGCTCCTGCCAGGCACCCCAAGCAACTGCCTGTGATGTCTGGTCGTAAGACAGACCCCTGTTCTGCTCCTTGTTTTCTCTTTCCTCTGTCTAGCCTATTGGCACACATATAATTATATATGACAGGTCTGAGACACCTCTCGGTTTCTCTTTAATTTAGTTCTGGATTCATTGACCCAAAATAAAATGTATCACTTTTCAATCTAAATATTTCTATTGTAGTCATTTTTTTTCTTTTTCTTTTCTAAGAAACTTTTTTTTTAAAGAACTTGCTGTAAAAATATAACGCTGATTTTTTTTTTTTTTTTAAAGAGTTGACAGCATATAATATTGAAACTTTGTTCTACGTGACTGGCATGTGCGGTCCTGCTTTTTATGTTTATCCAGGCTGTTCACATGCCAGGATCTTCCTTGTGGGTGGTGCCGTGTAAAGGCATAATTTCACCTATAGGTGTTTGTGGATTATGATCTCATGTAATATGATAGAAGCGTACCTAATTTCAAAAAAAAAAAAAAAAAAGGAATTCAACAAGTCATTATATATGTGCTTATTCATTGTCTCATTTCTTTGATAACTTAGAGTGATGGGGAAGAAGTATGTGCATTTGTCAATAAGAACCTTGAAATGTGATCAGTGCGCAGAATTATCATTTGGCAGAGGTTCAGAAACACACATCTTTGTATGATGCACCTGGACATGTGTGGCAGGTCTTGTAGAATCTGCTAATTAACAACACAGGCTTAAACAGGCACCTCATCTGGCAGTATAGTTAGTAGCCTGTTGGCTCTCAGCAGGTTTTGGTAGTGCTTCTTATTTTTCTGTTCTAATGGGCTACTGCCCACCTAATTTTGCCTTATTGTCAGCCACTATTTACCACAGCTTGAGGCCCTCCCAGGAGGCTAAATTATTATCAAAGGATTAGGGAGATGTAGCCTTACCGCTCTGACATTTCTGATTACTTGTCTAAGCCAGAACACTAATTAGCTGTGACTAATCAAGAAAAAAGTCTCTGCCATACAAAACCATTTAAAAGACCCAAGAAGTAGAATAGACATTCAGAAGCCTGATGTTGCTCACATTTGATTTGCAACGCAGCTTTTCAGCTTGCCTTCGATAATGCAGGGGTTTTTTTTTTTCCTTTAGAAAACAAACATCGTTGAATGTTGCATAGATAATAGAGAAATAAAAGTAGGAGGGCGGGAGCAGCACCTTGAAGAAATTCTCAAATCCAGTTAGTAGTGGATAAATATGTAATGACAAAAGGACAAGGAGACACAATATACTGTGTGTAGTATGTTTCTTAATTTATTTTTCTTAAATAAAAGAGAATATTTGGAGCGCATAAATGGTCCAGTGTAATGTGCCTGGGTGGTATAACCCCCACGTATGGATGTGCACTGGATGTCTTGGTCCAGTATTGGATAATCTGGCAATATCTGATAAGAGCCTGTTTCTGGTTCACAATAAACAGCATACAATGGATCTGTCCCTACTCTGAGATATATTCAAGCTTTTCCTGGAATGGTGCTTCTTGGAAGGGTCCACACACACGCACACACACGCACACACACGCACACACACACAACGCAAGAGATAACAATTCTGTCTTCAAATATAACGGTAACATGGTGTCTGGCTCAAGGAGACCTTACAATGACAAAGAGCCCGATGAGCAGGAAAATGGTTATATATATATGCCTGTCACTTGTAAACAAGGAAACAGACATGGTAAACTTGCTTTATTTAGTTGTAGTCAAGTGATATTCCTGTTTCTCTGCAACCATTCCTGAAAGATTATGTCCTTCAGTTTGCGCTGCTATATACACAACCATAACATACTGGTAGCAAATGCAGCATTTAGCAGTCTTAGATAAGATCGCAGCCGTGCAGAATAGGAAGAAGTCGGCTCCAGACTGTGTGGCCCTGAGAATCTGGCCCTTGACCTTGAGATTGAGACAAAAACCCTGACATATGGGGTCCAGCCATGAGAGTTCCCAGGTATGCTTATGACTGGGAATGTAACTGTTTAATCGTTTTTGTTGGTTTAGACTCCAACCTGGAGAGTGCCCAGGTATACATATTTGCCAACTTGACACTTGCTTGGAACTTGAAATTACAGGTGCAATGGTATTGCTAAGCTAGTGTCTATTTTCACAAGGCATATGAAACTCAATTTTAAAGGCACAATAATTGTTAGAAATGCCAAAACAGCCAACTATAGGACACATTACAGCTATAACTGATCCCAAACGTTGTGGCTAGGGAACAATTCTGTGGATGTGTGCAAAACCTCGGTAGATCCTGGAATTGTACGGAAACACAAGATGTGTTCTGCTCCTTTTAACCATGCAAGTCCACACAATTTCACTTTCTGCTTGTGCTTAATATTTCTGTCCACTATTTTTTTTTGTTTGTTTGTTTGTTATTATAGGTGAAGTGTCACTTTCACGTCTGGGGTTACCACTCATCCAGTTTTTTCATGGCACTCCCTGATTTAGACACTTTGTCCCGCACCTTGCATTCCTGTGATACACTTCAGATGTCCTCTTAACTGTACCCCCACAATGTGTGTTTGTGTGTATGTATGCATATGTAAATACATATGTATTGCTTTTTGGTTTTTTTTCCCAAAGACAGATTTATTTTTTAAACTATTTTTAAATGTAAAGTCCATCATTTATTGAATGAATCGGGGGGGGGAAAAGTTCACATTTTTGCAATTTAGGATTTCCCAAGTGAAAAAAAGATAAACCATACACTCTATGCTGTACTTTATTTTTACTAAATCCCAATAAAGTCAACATATTCGACTTAACCACAGTTTATGGAAAGTTGGCTGAACAAAGCAGGATTTAAGATAACGTCAACAGTAACTGATTACTAATTCAGCCTTATGCACAAATGCACCCTCTATTTCTGTATAATGCAATTTATTTATTTTTGGTACAAAACTGTGTCCTTGTGTTAAGCATTAACTTTTTAAAAGTTGTATTAACATGAATGTTCTGCAATGTAGCTTTCATTTACACACCAAGTTATAAATCAGAACATTCTTTAAAATTGAAAGTCATTTTCATCTTTTTTGTAAAACTCCTGGTGTTTTAGCGAGAGAGGAATCCAATTCTGAAAATACTACAGCAGTGCAATAACGATAAGTTAAATATTGAATTAATTTGTGTCTCGGCCAACTGAGCAGTGAAATTCCTTAACAGTTTTTTGGTTTTTTTTGTTCTTTTATGTCCACAAAAACCATGGTCTGTTACTAAATCTCTTTTAACTAGCACTGCCGAGCAAACAACTCCAATCCTTGTTAGAAAATTGCAGAGTCTGGAACTGACAAAGAGCTCATGCTTGTTCTATTGTTAATGCTCCGATGTCCTGAGAGTGGTGCCCTTTACAGCTGTATGGATCCAGCGTGGCTCAGCTGCGGTACTTTAGGAAAGGAGGTTTGACAATTTCTAGTCACAATAGAGAGAGAGTTTTTCAGTGCCTGTTGCAGTGCTGAGCACAGTTGGGGATCAATGCTAGCCATTCAGACTGCACCCTCTTTCATTGCTTTGATTTGTTAATTCAAGACTAAAGGTCCACCAAGGAGGTTTAGGGCATTTAAGAAAGCTGATGAACTGTTTAAGAAAACTGATGAGCAGAGAGCGCTTATGGTCTTGGTGTGGCAATTTCCGTAGTTGGTGGCAACTATTGGCTCTGAGGGAGCTGTGTTCTTGTTGACCTGCTGGTTATTAAAATGTACAAGCAATGTGTTTCTCAATATTTCAACCCTATTTCATTGTCAATACCACCTTCTGAGCCCTTCAGCTTGTTGGTTGCGCTAAAGATTCTCTTAGATTGGGTTTGAAAACTTCACCTTAAACACTAGATTAGACTGATGTTCTGTTTTCCGCGCTCCTGTTGATTTGTTGAACCTTCGCAGGGCTGGAAAGCAAGTAGCAGCTTGCTGGAGAGAGAGGCCGCTAATATGATTTACCAGTCTACAGTCATGCACAATAAGTGTGAATAAATACAGAGGTCTCACACAATCAACCCTAGTCTTTCCTCCTCTTTTTTTTTTTTCTCCTTCTCAGGAAAATAATGCATGCCCTTACAGGGGCTCTGTGTGGTAGGAATAAAATATAAAACAAATTTCTCTTTTAAAGTGGTTTGGAGCAGTCAGATACATTTTATGAGGATAAGATGACTGCTGTTACCCAGACAATATAAATTGCTCCATTTTCTGTAGAGCATGAGCACTTAAACATTTAACTGTCTCGATACATTTATAGAGAGACACATCGTTCTGTTTGTGAAAATACAAGTCAATGAAATATCCATATTAAAGGACCGTGTTTTCTTTCCGTCATTATTGTTCCTTTGTAAATATTTAGCCCTTGATATGGAGAGAATCTTTAGCTGATGATTTGACATATTAACTGTGAGAGGCAGATTGTTGAGTGCAAAGGTGGTCATTATCGTATCCCTGCTCTCCGCCTGCACATACACTTACAGATGAACACGCTTCCAGTGGTGATGGTTATGTGCTAACACCACAAATAGTACTTTCCACTGCAGTGCATTTATATGCACTTATTTTATTTACCTGTTTGTTTAGTCATATATGCTAGCATTTCCTTTTTTTAAAGTAGCAGCTTAATAATATAATGTCAAGTCAAGGGTTTATACGTCAAACGTGTTTTGCGCTATGTGTTAACGAAGATTAGATTAAGGATTCTATCATTTATTTTTGGTGCTTCAAGACGTGTAGCGGTCAACCCTCCATGTGGGTTTTCCCCTGTGTCCATAGTAGATATACCCGTAAAATGGTTGCCTAATTAGCCCCTCAGCCAGATGTGGCAACAAACTTACAATAAACATGTAAATATAGGTAAACATGGGTTTAACGTCCACATTTAATATCTAAAGGTGAATCCAGGACTTGTTAACGTGACACTCTACCCATCGTATACACTTGAATGCATATGATGGCTCCTTTGACGTTTTGTGGTATTCTGCAGAAACCTCCCGTATGCAATTGCCTCTTTCCCCGCTCTACAGCTACTTGAGGTGGTATTGTGGAGACGACATTGCTCTGCAGCGGGTCCTTATGTTAGTTTTTTCTTCTTCTTCTTAAATAAGTTGAGGATTGCTAAAATGTATATTTACTGTCTTTGACAACCTGGATAAAGAAGAATACATGTTTAAAGTGCTTGGAGAGTACTTTAATATTCATCTAATATGGTCCAAGGTCTTTCCGGTGCTTGAGGCAACAGGTGGAAGGAAAGTGTTCCCGTGAGAAAAAAATAGGAACACTTTCTGTACAGGGGCACAGTGGTCGCAATGGACTCCTGCCCATGTTGTTCCCAAGCCAGTGCTGGAGCTGACTGGTGATAAGCATATCATATGCGTGGTGATGGGTTTTACCAAACACATCTTTTCTGCATATAAAAATTACTGGGGAGCAGGCAGAGGGGCAAATGTGTATTTGCAAGGGGACACCACAACATTTTCAAGTGACGGCACAGCTGTTACATGCATTAAAGTGTGTATGATAACTGGAGTGTTCCTTTTTAATTGCATATTGGAGTCCATTTTTCAAGCGCTCCAGTGCATCAGACTGCATGCAAATAGGTGCAGACTTTAATTATTGGTGGTGTTCTATCTTATTGAACTAGAATAGCGTAACACGATCATTTGAATAGCGTCTTGCCAAATAAAAAAGGAAAACGATACCTTAATCTACCTATAATGCAAAAGCTCTGCTCACACTGCCGGGGATTTACTAAACCACAGCCGACATTTTAATCCACGTCTCGTACGGTCACTGTAGAGTTGGTTTCTTTTTTACCAGCTCCACTTGTGCCGAACAGCTTTTCAATTATTTTCATTCTGTCTTGTGTCTTGAGAACATTCTATGTTGTACTGCTATATTGGTGCGTAATATTCGAAAGCCCATATGTTTGTAGTCACGGAAGAAATGAAGATGACAAATGCTGTGTCTTTGAGTGTTTTACATTTAGGAATTGATTTACCCTCCAGCCTGGCATACTACATTACCCACCTTCTGTAAGGCGGCACAATGTTTTTCTTATTGACACGTCTGTGCACATTGTTAAAAAGGAGGAAATTACATTAGGAAAGGATTTAATCCACTCTCCTGTGGTGAGACTCCATATGAACAGGACAAGAGATCTCAGATGTAATCTCTTACTACTTAACAGGACCGTATCCTTTCTTTTAGGGTATAACAAAGAAGCATGTTATTGTTTTAGCTGCCTATTCTATGATTTTTTTATGCTCTAGTACATATAGTTATTATTAGCCAAGTGTTCTCATGTACAACTAGATATCAGAAAATCATTTGGCTGCTATTTTATTTCCATTGTCTAGTATTTCACGTTTAGAAGCCGACTATATAAAATAAGCAGTGCTTTTAACATCCTTTCTTTAGTGGGCTAATGCTGACTGCAAAGTGCAAAAGAGTAAATGAATGTTACAGCTTGGATGCAAAACAGCAATCATTCACAGAAAGAACACTCCAGGTCACGTCATTTGGCTTCCTGGCAAAACATACAGTTCTCTTATCAGGAAATTATAGTATTACGGACTTGAAGTGCGTATCTGCCATCATTTCTGAGTGTTTCATTAGCAGTCATTACCGTATTTGTTAAATGAATACTGCAGATTCTCTCTCTTTATCCTCTTCAGCAATGGTACAGCATGTCAGCGAAAGTCATGTGCGTGTGGTTGGCTGACAGAATAGACCTTCAGCTTCATGTTTACCAGCTGAAAACCATCATTAAGATTTTAAAGGTAAACACATTCATTTGATGTTTTTACAGTAATATATTACAAAATCCCAATGTTTTTTCTTGTATGCTATCTCTATATACCATGTTAATGTTTTCAAAGAATATGAACACACTAATCATAAATTCATACAGATCCAAGTTTCAAGTGAGGAGAGTAAATTCTCCTCCTTGCATTCATCTTTTGACAGCTCTTTAGTGAATAAAGCATGTTGTCTTTTCCAAGGCTTGGATGAATGCAAGTACTATATAGATGAGGAAAATAGTGGCAATTAATTGAAGGGGAAGTCCCATTGGAAAAAAAAAAAATTGAGCATCAAATAAGCAGCTTTATAGAACATTATTTTCCTGTAAAATGTCTTTTTCTCCACACCTGGAAGTCACTATTCTTTGCAGTCATGTAATTGGGTGAATTTCCCATCTTAAACACAGCACTGAGTTGGTTATGTCAATGCTAATGAAGTCCTTGTCATAGATAATGTGATCAGGATGAAGCCATTCCATTATGGACACAACATTCAGGGTGTTTGTCTAGTAAATTGGGCTAAGGTAACAGCTGTATATAAGCCAAAAGAAATTAAGACACATATTTCGGTTTATTTTGTTCTTATTCTAGGGACAAGGCATTGTATTTGCTTCAGATGAAATTCGGAAACAAAATTCAGTGTCAGACGTCCTCACTCACACTCCTGCTCATTAACTCTCTTGCTCTCTCTGGATGTCTCCTTGCCCTCTACGCTAACCGATTCCGTGTCTCGTAGCTCTGCTTCTTCTCTTCCCCCTTCTCGTCTTTCCCCTGCATCTCCGCAGACATGACCTCCCAGTAAACGTCTGCAAAAATGGCACAGATTCTAGTGTCATCTTCTCGATTGGAGAATCACACCACTAGCGCCACCATTTTTGCAAAAGTTTACCAGGAGGTCATGTCCGTGGAGATACGGTTGAGGGAATAAGCGGGAACAGAGAAGAACAAGAAGACTAATTGCCTGACATGGAAGCTGTCAGCAGAAAAGGTAGGGAGACATTCAGAGAGAGTGAGAGTGAGTGTGTGTGCTTGGAGAAGAAGTTGCCAGAACTTGCAATTTGGTTTTATTCATCTGTACAGTACTTTATATTATATTTTTTTAATAATTCAGCAAAGAAACATGCATCAGGGGCCAAGGTTAGTCCTCCTTACAAGAGAAGCTCACTGGGGTCTACCTCTTCTTAACGTGAGAAGTCTTAAACTTGGCATGAGAAATAATATTCCTGGGTGATTTTTAATATTTTTTAACTGTGGTACATAGATAACAAGGGCTTTGGAGCCTTTTGTGCCATCAGACAAAGAAGAAAGTTCCTTAAATTGCACTGCTGTTTTCAATCTATTTGGCTATAAACATGCACACATGTTAAAATGTGATTTTTCATTGTTCATTTTTATTAATAAAATGTGTGCTGATCTCTTGCTTTGTTGTGTGTATGTGTTGGTCATTTCAGTAGCACCCTGGAATTTTTTTTTTTTTTTTTTTTTTTTTAGAGTGTGCGTTCGTTTTTGTATTTGTGTACATAGGTAGCTTTATTTATGTCCAGTGAGGACTTTAGATTGTATGAAAGTGTCAGTGGGTTAAAAGCCAGTGCAGTCCGATTCGAGTCTTCTTGGTAAGCAATATAGCCATGACAAATTAGACAGGACTTGCCAAACTTGGGGTAGGTTGGTGTAGTGGTGGGCTAACCAAAATATGGCCATTTAGTGTGACAGAATCCTTAATATTTATACCTTAGATAGGAGCTTCTAAATAGTATTTTCTTAGTGTGGGTACTGATATTTTGCTTATGTGTACATGTTGGGCATTTCAGCAGCACCCCAGAATCTGAATGTGTATGCTTCTTAGGGTGTGCTTCTGTATTTTTGTCCATTTGCATTAATAACCCACATA
This sequence comes from Spea multiplicata, assembly GCA_009364415.1. Taxonomy (NCBI): domain Eukaryota; kingdom Metazoa; phylum Chordata; class Amphibia; order Anura; family Pelobatidae; genus Spea; species Spea multiplicata. The sequence goes on along the minus strand of VKOC01000814.1, from coordinate 76,915 downwards.
CCTTAAAACATTCTTCAATAACCTAGATCATGTAGTGGTAATTGTCAGACCTTTGACAAGTGTAAGCCACCTTCATTTATTTCACTCTCTAAATCCTAAATTGTTTGTTTACAAGCCAATCAGTGTCACATGGTGATCTCCATTTTGAATTCACTAATTGTAGTAATATTTATTATCTGCAGAAAACCTACAGGGACTTCAGGCTCCAAGGTGTTCTTGAAAGCACACTCAACAACAAAAATTACCAGACCCTTTACAGCCGCCTATCAATGGAAGAAGCAACAGTTTCTGATGGAGATAGAGGAGGACTGCAGGGAATCACCATGAAAGACAGTGACGATGAAAACGATTGATGCCACACTTTTGTTGTTTAGCAAATGCTGGAGCCTTTGTTCATTTTATAAATATGTTCATTTATTTTTAATGATTCTAGCTGTCAACCTTTATTTATAATCGGTACATACATATGTGATACATAGAAATTCTGTGGCATATACACACGTGCACATACCTTTTTGTTAATGTAACATTATATATTTCCATAATAAAGAGTGTTTCTAAATACTTTTACCATTATAATAGCGTCAATGTTAAAGGTTCCAGTGCTGTCTCTGGAAACAATGATATGTCAAACCATAAAACAGAACATTGTAATGTTGTATGATTTTTTTCCCCCAAGCAATACCTCATTTTCTTTATCCTTTTAGACTTTTATTTCATTTTTGTACAGAGTTTAGTGTTTTTATGTTAAGTACGGGAGGTCAGATATTTGTCATAATATACATATTTAATCTTCAACAAAAAAAAACATGTTTGCAGTGGGTTCTTAACATTCTTTCTCTTTATGCCGATAGATGAAGTTTGATAACATGTTTACAGCTGCTTTGACTTATGTTTAATATAGAGTAAACTTACAAATGGCAGTGTATATACAAATATTTGTAAAAGGGTATTTATTTAGTTTACAGAAACAGACACCTAAATGCTGAGCATAAAAAAGCTTTGACTAGTGAAATCCTCAGCTTTTCCTATCTCATTTTTGGTATTCACACTAAATTTAATACATACTTAAAGAATAAAAGTGATTTGACCACATGGGTTTTTTTTAATATTTACAGGCAAGATTTAAAAGCAGGCATAATTAACAGCTGGTTCAACCCAAACAAAATTCATTGAATTTTTAAGTTACACATCAATCCTATAGTTATTTTTTTATTGTAATTTTTAAGTTTCAAGTTCAAAATATTTATTTGGAAAAAAGATGGCTTAAATACCAATTTTAAACATTAAAAATGTTTACATTACACAAAAATAACTGATTTTGTTTGGCTTTCCAAACACAATCTTAAGTCCTATTCAGACCAGCAATACTCAAATAGGGAACCTAGTAGGATAAAACATATCCTTAATCAATCTGGCTAAAAATATCCATAAAGGAGGGAACTTTTGACCTAGTAGGGTCCCTCTTCTATTTGAGTTTCTGTTGAATATTTTCCATTTAATATATATATTATAAATTGGTTGGGCTGTAGGTCACTCTTTCACAATTCACACAGTGGTATAGCATACTGTATAAGAGGATTGTCCAACAGGTTGCAAATCAGTGATGTAAAGGCATTAAAGTAATTTTAAAAAATATTACACTAACTTGTGTTTTACTTATTTATCTAAGAAGCAGGGATTCCGTACTATAAATTTATAACCTGGCAGTTGTAAACGGCTCACTGTAGCCAACATTGAAATGTTATGCAAAATTATTTTAATATCTTTGTTTTAAGGAATTGGAAGTATGTTTGCTTTTTTTGTTTTTGTTTTTTTTAAACCAAAGCTTTTAATATTGTTTATATACTTAAAAACTCTTCATAAGGTCTACATGCGTAGGTGTGAATCATTGTCATTATTTCTATTTTTTCAGAATATTTACAAAATATTACACAAATATTTATCAATACAAAAAATTATAATAACATTTATAATATGTACATTATAAATGTATACACTTAAATATACTCTTGCTTGTTTTCCCAAGATTTTAGGAGGAAATCTCATTCTTTATTAAAATTTTGTCTAAGAATAACTTGCAAGTTACATTGGGGCTTGATCTAAATTGCATCTTTACTGAAGGTTAGATCTTACATAGATTTACTATGTGGTTAGATCGTAACAGCTGCCAAGGAGAAGTAAAGTAGAATGTTATTACATATCTTATTGAAACTACTTGTTCCTCACATTTGGGCAAGGTGGCCTTCAGTATTTGAGAGATTAAAAACCACCTGCGGAGGAAACCTCTTAGAGACCTTTGCTTGAAGGACTGCAGTCCCCTCTGGGTATTATGAGGTTACTGCTGTGCGTACACCCATAGACAGCAGAATAAAGCAAATAACCAAGATTACTTATGTATCCCCCCAATCAAGCTGTTTCCTTTCCTACACTCAGGCTTCTATTTATTCTGTAACCCATTGGATCTTTTTTTTTTAATCTCCCCCTTTGAGGTCTCTTCCCCTCTTCCATTTCTCTTTAAAGGGGTATTCATGCCTTTTTTTTTAAATTTTTCAGTAAAAGAAAAATAGAATTCTGCTCGTTTACTTTCCCAGCAGGTGTTGCCTGTCTCTTGGCAGGCTGTGTTACCGGATCAGCTGTGTAGACCTCCAACGGTTCCCATCAAGTTATCCCCTAGTGGCTGAGATCCATCCATGCCAGTGGTTAATGTGCCACTAATTGAAAAGGGGTGGAGCCAAGCCACTCTGTGGAGTGTTTCTCACCTTTTGCACAACATGGGGACCATGGTTCATCTATTAATGAACAGCAGCTATATGACGTTCTGTTACAGAGCCACTGATATGTGGCTGCATATAACTTCTTATTTATGGTTTTTGCTCCCCCACATAAAAGCAATTAAATTATATCAACTTTCATATCACCGTTATGTGGTCCGGACGTGCATGGCACCCTCCTCGACACCTTAATGGAAGTTGGGTTTCTACAAAGTAAAGCAAATCAATTTGGTTGATTAGGAACAGAAAGGAGAGCAAATATGCTCCAAATATACCTGGGTCTCTTTTTTTGGGGGGGGGGCAACCTCATAACATATTAAAAAACAAATTACCCTCTGATGCAGGCATCTAAACAGCCCTTAAACATTCTGACCAACCTAACCAGCAGATTATTCCATGGCAAATATTGTGTAAGGTTTTTGGGCAATTGTGATTGGAGCATCTCATTTCCCCTGTCCTGCTGACATAATGATAGTTACTAATGTACCTTACCATCTAAAAAAATCTCCCTTTAACATCCAATTTTCATGTTAAAGCCATATTGGAGCCAATTTTGCATGAACTCCAGTGCACTTTATTGCCTGCAAATTGGTGCATGCATTCTTTCTTTATGGGACTTCTGTCCCGTTTAATTCTTTCCCTGGCAGTCTTTACTGAAACCAGAAAGCATTAATATAAAATAGAACTCCCACTGACATATTGCGAGTGGTGTTGAGTATGTGCAAGAAGTGCAGTGACAAAAGCTGCCTACTTTCTGTAGAGGCCGCGGAGGGCTCTAATCAGAGCCGGCCTTAGGTGTTTTGGCGCCCTGTGCGGACGACTACTCTGGCGCCCCCCCATCCCCCAAAAACGAAAGGAAAAAAATCTTGTAACAAACAAATAGCTTTCATTAAAAAAAAACAGCTAATCTGCTGTAACAAAAAAAAAATTAAATATTGAAAAAATTTGACCCCAGAAAGCGTTTCCTTGAGTCCTGCTCCATGCTCCCTAACATGCAATCACCCACTCCACTACCACACCAAAAAAAATTGACTGCAGATTAGGGGAAGACTGAAAATCACATGTTAACTCAGTATTGAAGGTATAGATCAAATAAACATTATCAGACATACAAACCCTCTATTTGCAGGTATACAATAATAATGTATGAAAACAGAGCGTACCACATACAGATCAACAGAATAACACACACCCAGCTTTGCAGGGATAAATTAATTGGAATTCACATATAAACTCAGCATTAAAGGTATAGATAACCCCCTAAATTACAGCACAGAGCACAGGTTGCACACCCCAAAGCCAGCCCCAGTGTCCACATTGCCCACATAGAACCTGATCAGCACCCAGATTACACACATATTACAGCCCAGCCTGAGCCAACTTTGTCCCCAAACAGCCCAGTGTAAGACATCTTTGTCGGCAAACTATGTACCCCTTCTTCTCACTACCAATCCCCTCTCCCACTTCTCACTACCCCATCTACCCCCCTTCTTATCTGCCCATTCTCACTATGTACGCCCTTCTCACTGCCTTCCCCCCTTTCTCACTATGTTCCCCCTTCCCCACTTCTCAATAGGTACCCCCTCTACCTCTTCTCACTATCTACCCCTCCCCTACTTCTAATTATCTATCCCCTCTCACTATGTACCCTCTCTGCCCCTTCTCACTATCTACCCCCTCTCCCTACTTCTCATTATCCTTGCTTACCTTGTTGCCGGCGTCCGTCTTCCTGGTCTGTCATATTCCAGCGCTCAGCAGGAAACGCCAGCAGGAAATAGATGCCTCATGTCGGAGAGTGAGGGGCGCCGAGCGGTTGTGAAAACTTCATAATTAAATTCCCGGCTCCCGAGCAGGCGTCCCTGCTGCCACGGCGCCCTGTGCGGCCGCACAGGTCGCACACCCCCTAAGGCCGGTCCTGGCTCTAGTATGCATATAACATGAAAATAGAACATTAAAATTTGTAGACATTTCTAGATGACAAGGTACATTATGAGTATCTATCACAGTTTATTTACACATTATGCTAGAAAACATGCACACCTAAAGTTTGCTACTCTGGTGGATAGGTGAACATGTCACCTAATTGTTGAGCAATTTAGTTATTGCCTGTGAGTATGCAGTCGCACTGAATAAATGTATTAAATATAAATAATAGATAATACAGGATTTAAAATATTGTAAGCTTGCGGTTTGTCATACCCCTTGAATATATGTATTGTATTAAGAGCTGCATAAATTGTTAGCGCTATATAAATAAAAGATAATAAATATTTTTATCTTAAATATATACTGTACAATGATACAATGGTACAATGATATATAACTGATTTGATGAGTGGCTTTGTAATTGGTTGTATATTAACGTGTCTGTTTGAGTAATTATGTTTAAATTCTCTATTCCAAATCGTGTAGGTGCCTCACCTGCATTTATGAATGTAGGTCACCATTTATAACACATTACATTTGCACCAGATGAAAAAAGGGTAATTAAAAGCATACTAGACCTGCAAACTATTAATATGGTGGGAAGTATCCTGCTTGACTCTATAATGTATTTGAGTTATCCATGTGTAAAATGAGTTGATAACATTCTAATGACCTTAATGTATTCGTTTCACACTTCTATAATGGCTCTTAGCCTGTAACAAACATTTACCATTGCACTATGAATGCTGATTTGCCTACTGTCAGACCCTTGCATTCAGACAGAGAAACATTAGCACCTCTGCGCTGTACTTGAAAATGTGTCTATAGTTCTTAGTTATTGTACATATAGGTTTTAATTACCGATTATGCAAATTAATCCATAGTTTAAATTTGAGGAAATTCATGCTTTAAAACTGTCCACGTTTCTTCATTAAATAAATGTAATGGTGTTTGCCTAAGCAACATACAGTGCTGTGAAAAAGTGTTTGCCCCTTCCCAGTTTCTATTATTTTTATATATACACGGTGTCCTTGTACGCACACTTTGCCTATTCCTGCACAAAATGCAGCTTTTAAATTATAATTACATTTATTTAAGGTAAAACCTATGTCACCCATGAGAAAAAGTAATTGTTCCCATAAACCTAATAACACCGTTGGACTCAACAACTGCAAATAAACATTCGCAATAACTGGCAATGAGTCTTTTACATCGCTGCAGAGAAAGATGGCAGATTTGATTTCCTTCGACCATATCGCAGGGCACAGCGCTTTTAATGCCCTCAGTATACATGTCAGTGTTATTCCTTATTCAAACTGTACATTAAAACCAACACTGAAGGTAATTTTAAGAGGTCTGAGTTCCATACACATTGTGCCATAATTTCCGTATTAGCTACAAGGTTTACCATGCACACTTGATTTTTATTGTTTGATATAGCACAAAAATATTCCACAGCACTGTACAAAGAGGACATAACAAATGCATGTGCATATCATAACAATTTTCACACGCAGAAAAGAAGGGGAAGAGTGTCCTGCTTTTGTGCATAGTGAATTCATTATATAATTATAGTATTTATATTAAAAGAAAGCAGCTAATCTTTTTTTAAAAAAACATTAATAATTATAATTATACCAGAATGCCAACAAAATAGCAGAAAAATAAATTATATATATATATATATATATATATATATATATATATATATATATATACCGGTATATATAGATTTGAAATTCTACAATCTACAATTTGTATATTTAATTATTTTACACTATACACAATAATTCTCTGGCCATCTGGAAAGAAAAACACAACAAAATTTCCAACAGAGAAAGAAGTGAACATCTTCATTAATTGAACTGATAAAATCTAGTGTTTGAGAGACCAAGTATCTCTTTAAAGTAATTCACACATTCTCAGCTATGAACCCTATAGCCAGACATTACTCTGCAGGACTTTTTGCAATAATTGAGCCTTTTTCCCAGGCTCTGTGATTCCCTACCTGACATTTCTAATTAGAGGTGACTTCTACTTACAGCCACTATTATTAGTGAAAGGACAAACCATATGTCTTGTTTGACCTTGACTTATTTTCCTACCATGTTTTAAATTCTCTACAAAATTGAATTTATAGCCATTTAAAAACAGCTTTAGTAACTGCAAACCTGTAGACAAAAGAAACCTCTCTTGGGTGAGCAAAAATATATGTGTGTATATATATAATATATATATATATATATATATATATATATATCCCATTAATTTGTTGGCAGATATGCAATATATCAAACTGGATGCCTTACTTGCACTAGGCAAGATGTGTTATGTTGGAGCATAGCATTATGTGTAATTAAATTAACAAAATAGCATGAAAATTGTTTATTTTTTCCCAGTATTGTGTCTCCTATGAGATGTATTTTCAATACTTCATTTAAACTATTCCAAAATAATATATATATATATATATATATTATATATATATATATAGAATTTTTGAATATTTTAAATGAAGTATTGAAAAATAGAACCCAGGTAATGTACTTCCTGCATTAAGAAATATTTGTCACCTGAAATGTTTTCTATATCTTATCGGAGACACAATACTGGGCAAAAAAACATGTTCATCCTATTTTGTTAATTTAATTACACTTTATGCTATGCTCCAACATAACACATCTTGCCTAGTGTAAGTCAGGCATCCAGCGTGATATATTGCATAGCTGCCAAAAAATCCATGGGCAAGTGTAAGACCATTTTGTAAAGTTCTGGCTTTCCTTTAATTCCCAAACATGCCATCTGTTCTTTGTTTAGAAAGTATTTATTTGAGCTTAGCAAACCCAGCTGAAATATTGAAACAACAGTATTCATGTTATGAAAAATGTATTTTGTAGACAAGATTTTTTTTCCAAATATTTTAAATAATTTATACAATGAATTTTAGAAGATGAGCTCAGACAATGATTCAAATGTGACTACTGCTTTGCCTGGGGTCTATTCATGAAAAGGTGAATCTTTAATGTGATATCACTTTACATTATAAGGGCAAACCCCAGTGATATTAAGCTGCCCGAAAAGCTCTATTGGCCCTACATAATGCATAGGTAATGTGTGTGATTTAACTATGTATTTTAGGACCCACACAGCCCTTCTTGATGTTAGGGAGCAATCAGTGACTATAAAACTCCTCTCCCCCAAAAAACTGTTTGTCTCTGCAAGAAGAGCTGAACTGCACTTGTATAATGCATAGATCAACCAGCGGGGAGACTCCGATTTAAATGTGTTTTGTATAGCCCCATCTGAGCTATTTTTGAAGCAGAAGGTAACTATGGTTGGTCCTTGGTAACGGAAGATTACGTCAAAAGAAAGGGCAAATTTGCAGTGGTGACCTCATAGTTTGCCCATAGTCTTTCATATCTGAGACAAGCTGCCTAAGAACTTTGAATTGTGTCTTAACAAGAAACATATATAAAAGGGGTAACACAAAAACTAAAATGATTTCTTGGGCCTCCAACCAGATTGTATCTATTTTTTTCTTGTACTTATTAGCATTGATTATTTGGCAGCAGTCCATCTCACTTTTTCATTTTTTTTATATGTTTGTAGTTTCTTGAGTAGTTGGTTATTGTATCCAAGAATGTAGAAATAGCTGAAATGTCAAATTCTTATCTCAAAACTGGTTTGAGTATTAATTGTTACCAGTCCACAGAAAACTTTAGACTCAACATTCAGATGGTGGCAGTTTTGTTCATTGATGGATCCCTAACATTCTATGTGGGACTTCTGTTAATAGGTTGGTCTATGCAGGGTTTAATAAGTAAAGTGGACTGGGGGTAAGTCTGGCATTCAAAAAGTGTCATTAATCCATTAATTGGCCACAGTACTGCTGTGCTCCTGGTTCACTTTTCCCCATATGGAGAGAGAGAATCTGAACCAGATCCCAGCTTCTGAGTTAGTGAACAAGAAGCTTCTCCCACCCTGCACCAAAATCACTTTTTATTATTTAACACCATCAGTGTGTTTCAGTAGACACTGTTTAGTTTTAGGAGCAATTTGTTGGAATTTGAACTTTTTTTTACTGCTCCCATACAATATACATATAATGTATCCTTTAAATTGGTAACATTATATAAGAAATTGGTCCATATGTAGGCAAAATGTGTAAAATATGTGCCCTGCCTTTCTGGATTTTTGCAGATTTTGTTTCTTGGGAGCTCACCTGTACTGTTCACTCTATTAGTATAAAATTGTGCTTTTTCTGATGAAAAGAGAAATGCTGTCACTAGTGCTTGGTGCATGGTGGCATACAAGACCCTGAAATTAAATGAGAACAAATTCTTTTCATTTCCTTTATGGCTTCAAATCCCCATGCAGAGTAAATTGGTGAAAGTACGGCTCCCTTCTTCTGTACCAGTATGTCTTTTAATGTTATTATTCATTTTACCGCCCCCCTCTCTCTCTCTCCTCTATTATAATAGCGCTAGAGAATCTGCCTGCGCTCTACAAACATTGTAATGCATGTTTTACATGTTTATACATCATTACTTTATTCATGGGGCAGTTATGAAAGCTACTTGGTCCTAGTGGCTTTATACTCATCACTTGTACTTCTCTGAAACTTTAGGTTTCAAGACAGCAGTAATTGCCTAGACTTACCCCCAAGAGCTTTAACCATTTCAGTAAAACAATCATAAGAATTATGCAAGGCTGGAGTAGGTACTTAATACTACAATTCTTATTTTATGGAGAACTATATATATATATATATCTATATATATATCTTCATTATATATATAGTAAAATTACAGACACAACGTGATCTTGTGATTTGATGATATATACCTACTTTGCACACACAAATGCATAGAGCCCCAATGCTTGTAGCTGAGTTAATACTCAAAACTAATGTAGTGAACTTGCCACACAGCTCTACAACTAGTTTAACATAATAACAATAATAATAATAATAATAATAAAAACAATTTAAAAATTCTATCTGCTGCACGGATCTATCTTATCTCTTCATCAGATTGGAAGGTCATGTAAGGCCGGTATTAGGTGTATGAGGCACATGGGCTAGGAGGAGAACTGGCTGCATTTACTTCGTTTGGGTAATCATTCCAAACGAATTTTATATGATTTATATAGCCAGTTCGAAGGATTACCTATTCATCTTTGGATACGTATAGGGGATAGTTATATATATTTGCGGGTGCAAGATAAATGATAATAAATATACATATATATAAAACTGTACAGCGTATATATATATGTATATATATATACTTTGTACAGTTTTTATTATTTATATATATATGTATATGTCTTCTCATTTATCTTGTACATATATATATCGTTTTGCTGGTACAAGATAAATGAGAACATGTGTGTGTGTGTATATATATATATATATTATATATATATATATATATATATATATATATATATATATATGTATATACAGCATTTGCTGCACTCTAGAGCACTGCAGTATTCAGCACTATTTTCACTAAGTGACATAGGTAAATCGACAGATAAAATGAACAGTAATTTAAAAGATCCCGACCACTAAACGGCGCTTGGGTTGTGCTGTCCATTTGCTGGAAAGGACCCAGTGACTGCGCACATGTAGGGAATGAAAGGAGAGACATGGATATTCATTTCTAGATCACATCTAGAGAAAATAGAAAGAAGGGGGGGAGAACAGTCCAGAAAATATTATAATATCTGGAATAAAAAAAAAATGTAATAAAATTCCTTCTTGGTAGACATGACAACAGTATTGCTGCTGAGGGATGGATTGCTAAACAAGTGATTTACTCAATCTGAGGCCAACGAGATACCTGCCCTTAAAATGCTTTTTACGGGAAAAAAGATGATAACATATTAACAGAGGAATTAAATGCAGGCAGACATAACAAAGTGAGCAGATTTTACTATATATATATATATATATATATATATAATATATATATATATATGTATGTATAATAATATATATTATACTGTATATATATATATATATATTGTAATTGTATGCCGTATACAATATATCTATATTGTATACAGAGGGATAGGGATAGGTATATTCATATACTGTGTATATATATATATATATACATGTATAAATATAATATGTATAGGTGTATAGATAGATAGATATAAAGATAGATAGATAGATAGATAGATAGATAGATAGATAGATAGATAGATGAATGGATGAATGGATAAATGGATGGAACTGCACATAGCCAATGTATGTACGAGTTCTTTTTGAGTTTAACCTATTTGATGAATGGCAGTTACGCCGGGAATATACGGTACTTCATTCTTTGCCATAACTTTAAGGATAGCCGGTAATAATTCGGTCGTTAAACTCAGCATTATATTTAAATACAGGTCAAGCTTTAATGATGCCAGCGGGATGGCGTGTACTTCATCATCCCCAACCGCCTGAACCCAAGCGACCCACAGGAATTCCCGGCGCTAATAGCAGGGAATACACGCAAGATTACACGGGACGCGAAAACACGGAGCAGGAGAACGGCCGCGATCTGTTTTATAAATCGGACTCAAGTGAGCAGCATCAAGATTAGGAGATTAAAACGGATTAACAGAAAGGAATTTTAGCGAGGTCCCCAGACCCAAGAACTAAAAATGAACAGGATATTTTAATACATTTACAATATAAAGCTAATTTATTAATTTCTTTTATGATTTAAAAAAAAATAATAATCATTATAATGAAAAAAGCAGCACGGTTCGACCTGATTTAGTAATGATTATACAGATACATTGCAAGTTATTTGAACATATGAAATGAAAAGGTTAATGGATATTTAAATTCGCATTAATAGTGCTTTTTTCTCTTTTAATCTTCGCGCAGGTGCTAAGTATTTTTCCGACTGCACATCGGCTCACAGATAAGAGCTAAATAAAGGGGTTAAAAAAGATTGCAAAATGTGGAGTGATCGTTTATTAAAATAATGCTGCCCGATTTTACGAAGATCTTAGAAAACGAATTGTTCAGTTTCGGAAATAGTGCCTGTTATATCAATTTTGAAATTTACATTTTGAGCGCGGCGCTAACGAATGATTAAATGATCAGTTTTAAACAGCGCAATCGTATTCTGGTTGTATTTGTACTGGGTAATTTTGCGCTGGCGCTGGCGCTGGCGCTGTGCCCACGTTTGAATAGAAATCTCCTGGTATCCAACAGGTACTAAAGATCCGGGCTATGAAGCATGCCATTGTGAATCCGATCCTCCTAAAAAACGCCAATTAAAGTATTAACTAAGATCCATCTGCTGCTCAGTTCTTGCATTCAGCCTTTTCTTTTCTTGGGCGGCGAGTAAAATAGAGAAATGTGGGGGGGGAAAGGAGACCTTTTTTTTTGTTTTTTAAAGAGGCAACTCCTTTTATTTCTTATGTTTAGAAACATTTATTCTATTCATTCGTTAGACAATCGTGGCACTCAAGGGGTTAATGGCTGTGGCTTCGCAGAAGCTTGCAGTTTCCCCGTAGATCGCCTTTCTCCCAGCCCCTTGGCTGACCCTGCTGTGAGGCTACTAGCCCAGCATGAAATGAGCGACGATCACTGCTCTTACAGATATACCCGAACTGGCCAACTCAATAATAAATGGCATTTATTTAATTGTTCTGCCTGGTCCCAGTGTGCCCCAATGATCACTGCTCCAATAAACATGTCCCACTAAATGTCTCCTTCTATTAGATTATTATTATTATAGCCCAGCTGCCCCACATCTAAACCTGATGAAGGGAGCCCACAGATCATTGTTACCCGGTGTGGGCAGAGGAAACTGGGCACTGTGTGAAGGAAGGCTGGCTGAGTCTGCAGGGAGCCCTCTCTGCTTCTTCTTCAGCTCAACAAAGGGCTGCTTAGCTGCAGCACAGAGATCTCTGAGCGTCTGGCTTTCAATGAGTCCTTCCTAATACGAAGCTAACAAAGACTCAGTACAGCACTTCACTGGAGCAGCCAAAGCCAGTGCCTAAAAGCCTGCAATTATTCAATCAATGAAACCAATTTACTAGCAAGGAAATCATAGTAATAATAATATTAATAAAATTGATGGGGCTATTCATTGTCAATTACTCATTAAGTCCTTGAGATAAGTACAGATCCCATAAATGATCCTGTTTGATAAAATAACACATGTATGGCAGTTTTAGGAAACGCATTAATGCGAATTCCACTGACTGTGAACATGCTCTCCAGCACAGATAAGTGATGGCTACAGCAGGGTAAGGCCACTTATCAAAGGCTTTGAGATAGACATCAAGAATTAAAAAAAAAACTCCATTGGGGCTTGTTTGATAAATATAGTTCTTAAACCCAATAGCTTGTGTCTTCCTCATTTAGCCCCGGTGCAATGATTTTCCGGATGATGTCATAAGTAAAGATCCCAGATCGGTGCCAGCCCTTGAGTCTGCTGAACAGATTGAGCAAAGAGAATGAGACACCTCCTCCCTCTCTGGGCGGGTGACACTTAATCTCCAATAAAAGTAGTCGCTTACTGGAAGGAAAAAAAAAAAACTTTTTCTGTTGACTGTTGGAAACGAATTGAGCAATTATCTAGTTTACCTTCTCCTCTTGGAAGTTAACGATTGGCGAGATCTTTGCTGCGTTATTGACACAACACTTCCCACTGAGCAGGCCCGGTAGCAATAAGCAGTGACTGCCCCGGTGCCATTCGTGCTCCATGTAATCGGTAATGGATTGGCACTTGTCCATTGGGCTGGTTCTGCTCAGCACCAATGTGATGATGATGAAGATGATGAGGAGGATAATGACTGTCCCAAATCAGTGACAAGGAAAGGAAAAGGTGTCGCCTTGGGAGGAAGACATCTCATTCACCAGCCAAGAGCAATCAAGACATGGACAATAGTCTACTGCACAGGACCAACAAAATCTTTGCAAGCCAATCAACCAGAGAACATCTGTCCTACAGAGCCAACATGATCAGCAGCTCCAAGCCACTTGCTTTTTCTATTGAAAGAATAATGTCAAGGACTCCAGAGCCAAAATGTCTCCCTGTAACAAGTTTGCTCCAAGCTTCTCTTCCCAAAGGTGACCAGAAGCAAGCGCTTCACCTGAGTTCTTCGTCCATACCCTGCATGATTCCCTTTGTACCAGTTGCTTATGACCACTGCCCCAAAATTGGACTCACTGGTGCTGATCTGAGAAAGAGCCACACAGATTGCTCGCCCTCCTTCAGTTGTAATGAACTCCTCGCTTTAAAAGGAGATCTTCCACGAGATGCTTTACCTCTACAGCAATACAAGCTGGTCAGACCACGAGTGGTCAACCACTCTTCGTTTCATGCGATGGGGGCAGCTTTGTGTTATTTTAACCGAGGAGATGGCCATTGCCACCCATCAGCGAGCCTCAATATCCACCCAGTTGCTTCTTATTTTCTGGGATCTCCTTTGCACCAGACTCCCAAGTCCTACCTAGCAGAGAGGAACAAACTGGTTGTCCCATCTGTGGAGAAGTATCCTTCGGGTGTGTCTTTCAAAGACCTTCCCCAAGCACAGTTTCAGCACTACATGAAAGAGAGCTCTCAGGCACTCTCCGAAAAAACTGCTTTCAAAAGCTCAGCCAAATTCAGCAGCGCTTCTCCCAGCAGCAAACCCAAAGTTTTCACCTGTGAAGTTTGTGGAAAGGCAAGTACCTCATCAGCTGTGCTCATCCTTGTCACAACATGTTCACAAATTAGGATTATTATTGTTAACAAATGATCATCATTAATAATACTGTTCACAAATGATGATGATGATGATTCTTCTTATTATTATTCATAAATGATTATTATTAATAATGGTCACAATAATAATGTGATTATTATTATTAATAATAATAATGCTCACAGGTGGTGTATTTCTTGTCTTGTTTAAAGGTATTTAACGCACATTATAATCTGACCAGACACATGCCAGTTCACACAGGAGCCAGGCCATTCGTGTGCAAAATCTGTGGCAAAGGATTCAGACAAGCCAGCACTCTCTGCAGGCACAAGATCATCCATACTCAGGTACAGGGGCCACAACTACCTGCATGTGGGGGTTAATCCCACAGATAATACAATGCAAGTCTATACAAGAAAATAACATGTATTGCGATTATTTTGCTCTATGGGTTTCGACAAAAGTTTTAAAATAAAGACATTGATTTCTGATCTGTCATCTCACGTTCCACAGACAGGTGTTTCTAGTCTTGGTTAATTGGGAAATAAACCTTTTTGAAGGGGAATTTTGTGATATTGTTGCACAATGTATGAGAATGAATTTGTTGTGTTCACAGGAGAAGCCACACAAGTGTAACCAGTGCGGCAAAGCATTCAATAGAAGCTCCACGCTGAATACACACACCAGGATCCACGCCGGCTACAAGCCCTTTGTCTGTGAATTCTGTGGCAAGGGCTTTCATCAGAAAGGTCATTTTTACCACGATTATCTTTACTGTATATAGACAATATGATATAATCAGAAGAATGGCCATATTTGGGCATTATTGTCAATGTATTTAACAATTTGTGTGTCTTAAGGGTTGTTAAAACTGTTCTCCATCTTAGAGATGAAAGTGTGTAGGAGCAATGATGTTTTATTTTTGGTAAAATGATCACTCTCTAAATCTGCCTTTTGTGTGCTTTTTTTCGACCCCAGGTAACTACAAGAACCACAAGCTCACTCACAGCGGGGAGAAGCAATTCAAGTGCAATATCTGCAACAAGGCTTTCCATCAGGTCTACAACCTGACCTTCCACATGCACACTCACAACGACAAGAAGCCCTTCACCTGCCCCACCTGCGGCAAAGGCTTCTGCAGGAACTTTGACTTGAAGAAACACGTGCGAAAGCTCCACGAGAGCAGCAGCAGCAGCAGCACAGGAGGTCCACCCGGGTCCAGCCCTGCAGAGCAGGAAGACCTGCTTCTCCACTCCAGGGAACAGGTCCCCACAAGCAAAAGTGCAGAACTTCAGAAAGCCACCTACTGATGAACTACATAGTGTCCATCACAGAGCTTTCATTCCACTCAAGGTGCTTTTTCCACGATGCTCAGATGAACGGGAATAGTCCAGGCTGGTGGTCCTTGGGTGGACAAGAACCTTTGAACTTAGGTGCTATGGATTGCCAAGGTTCCTTGTCGGGATTCTAGCTTTACCCCGAGTTTTTGCATGCACCTAGAAATCATGGAGTATTACACTCTACTTACTCATTTTGTTATTGAACTTTTTCGTTGGTGTGTGTGTGTGATTCTGTTATCACAGCTTTAAACAAGTGAAAAGATTGATATCACGCGTATTTATTCGGGTATGTATCATTTGTAAGGAATGCTGCACAAAAAATGAATAATTCTATTTAATGTAAATATATACATAAATATACCCCTAAGAGTATATTTCCGTGGTGCATGTCCTATTCTGTTCCAAATGCCTGTTTTTTTTGTTTGTTTTTTTTTCAGAATATTTGATATATTGACAGAGTCTTCTAAAATGTATGCGTTGGAGTTTTATTCTTGCACGTGGAAATAAATGGATTGATTATTGTGCTAAATAATATATGGCCAAACTTGATGACTTGAAGAAGTTTTTTTTTAAAGCATCTTTAGTAAGCAAATCCACATTAACAAATTAAATATGTTTATATTTTCTAAAAACATAATTTATATTTTTGAAATTTCGGTATAGGTAAAACGCACACACAAACTGGCACCAGAACCTAGTGGAATGGAAAGTGTTATTCAACAATCTGCTCCAATTGTGTGTTAAGATACACAACGCCTCTTGTTTTCCTCGCCAAAAAAACTGAAATAACTGTTAAGACATTAATTAAGAAGGGTAATTAGTACACATTTGTTAAAGACTGCCTGTTACACCAAGTACTTGCTACCTAAATTCTGGAAGCCTTGTATAAATACAAGAAGTCTTCGAAGAAACATCTATTTTCGTACCTTCTTTAGATAGAAAATTCGTTTTGAAGTATTAAAGTTTTATTAAAATTCGTTTTGAAGTGTTAAAGTTTTATTAAAATTCGTTTTGAAGTGGTGAAAATAATTGGCCTTTTTGCCTTTTCTTTTCTCCCAAAAAGCTAATTCGTAGTTCTAAGGAATTGAAGATCTTAGTATTTTTTGCCATTTTAAGCAATAAAATAACATTGTTTGTCGGCTTTAAAACAAATAGCGAAAGTTGCAAATTTATAAATTTGTAACAAGGAAAACTATTGTTTCTAATAAAATCGTTATCGCGGTACAATTTTTGCGATCACGCACTTGTATCAAAACTTTCTGAAGTGTACAGGCATTGTATTATTAAATACATTATAAAATATATACACATACATAGATAGATAGATAGATAGATAGATAGATAGATAGATAGATAGATAGATATACATACAAGTTAATATGTACAAGCATTCAAAGAAACATAATTTACTGGGATAATTTTTTTAAGTTCCTTAAAAAAGAGAAAATTCTACTACGGAAATAACCAAAAATAGACGTACATTAAATATTTTTTTCTATGGTTTCGAAAAGATCGCTGATTTTAACATATTTGGGGAATTACAAATTAGTGGTTCAAAAATAGTACTAAATAAAGCGAATTACTACTTTTTCTACCAAATAAAACACGATTTCGTTTGACTAAGGACCATAAGACACAAAAAAACCCTAGTATTTATAGAAAATGTGATCCGATGTAACTAATTATGAGTATAGAATAACATTTTCTATATTAAAGTAGGAGAAAGGTAAAGACATACAATGTATTAATTGAAATGGCATTAATAATATATTAGATAAATGTGCGATTTGTGGTTATTTCGCTATAAAGCGATGTGTTGCTGTTAATTATAAAGCAAATGGGAGAAAGTGTGTTGGGTGCACAATGTGATTTGTAAAGATTCCATTTTGATGTAATGCCAGATGGATGCATATATAACTAGCAGCTCTAACAACAGATTATGTTGCCAATCAATGGATGGCTTTTTACGGTGAAGTGCGATATTTATTTGCCGTTAATAGCTCAACTACTGAGATAAATGAGAACACGATTGTTCTTCGCGAGGATTATTTTTTTCTCTCTCCCTCTATTATGATAAACAAAACCCATTGAGCGACTCATTTCAACATAAGACACCAGGCAAGGAAAGTGTTAAAAAGCAGGTTGCCGCGCAGCTCCGAACAGAAGGGCTCATCACATAGGGACAAAGGGGAGGAATATGATCACGCGTGACGCGAACACAAAAAGGGCTCGCTGCTAATTGCCAATTAATGATGAAAGACTTCTTCCCTTTACTTAAGTTTTGCTTCAAACTGCAACAGCTATTAATAGGTGGTTTTTTTTTTTATTCTCCCGCAATTGTCCTTTTTGTGTTTCCCCACCCAGAGCAGCTGGAATTACGAGAATAGCCCGTGTCTGGCGATCACTCGTGGGCTCCGGTTAATTGCTATGGCTCAGATCACAGGAGTGCGGTGTGGGCTTCACTATTCTCCTGTGTACCCGTGGGTCTCCGGGGCCCCGCTATACGGTGTTTCATTACACAGGCACGTGTCCGATATATGTGTGTGTATACATTATTATTACTATTATTATTATTATTACTATTATTATTAGGGCTGTACATGGGTAGAAAGGGAGTATATATTATATATATATATATATATATATAATATAATATATATATATATAATATCCTTTCTACTCATTGTGAATTGATGGCACTATATAAAAAAGAAATAAATAATATCTATATATAAATATATACATCATTGCTACCCATTTCACAGCGCTATGGAATATGATGGCACTATGTGATATATATATATTGTGAATATGATGGCACTATAGAAAAAAGCAATAATAATATCTATATATAAATATATATATCCTTTCTACCCATTTTAGAACACTAAGAAATATGAGGGCACTATAGAAAAAAGAACTAATAATAATATTATGTATTTATATATATCAACTAAATATCTATCTATCTACCTACCTATCTATTTAAGCTGCATCATCGCCTTATGTAAAACCGTAAATATATATAACATAACATATATAACCGATAAACTTTTAAGTTGGAAAAGCAGAATATTTAATTTTGGGAGATTTTTTGTTTACCAGTAGGAAGAATAATGCTACTTGTTAATGTTAATGCTCTCTACCAGCAGAAATTTACACTTGAGATTTCATTAAGTGGAAGTGAGTGATCCTACTGATATTACAGATCCTTTGTACAGCTTTATAATAGTGAGCTTTACGCAATATCATGCCAATGAATACTGTATTCATATCGTAATATGACAAATTATTAGTCAAAGGCTTTATACATTTTTCATGTGCTCAGATAATAATAAAAATAATAATAATAATAATAATAATGCATTTACTATTTAGAACTGGTGTGGATGCCACTTAACATACATATATATTTCTGTGCCTATCTATCTATCTCTCTATCTATCTATCTATCTATCTATCTATCTATCTATCTTTCTCTCACCTGTCTATCATCCATCACCTACAGTGTGTGTGTGTCACACTAAACGGTTAACTAAGCGCCTTCTGGTGAGATCACACAGCTCTTTATAATCATGCTTGTAGGGTTAATTGGCAATTGTCCATTCATGTGGATGAGTGCGATTCCCTGTTAATGGTGTCATTACGTTTCTAAAGTGTAGTATTATGACTAAGTGACATTGCAAGGGGCACACTCCTGTTACCCCAGAGCGACACTTCATTTTGTATGTAGCTATATATAAACTAGGAGACCGATTTTTTACCTTTCTTTTATTATTATTATTATTATTATTATTATTAATATAGCACCATCATATTCCACACAAGTAGTGCATAACAAGAATTTTAAAGGAAACAAATGATGAGGGCCTCTTTCTTTCTTTTTCTTTCTTTCTTTCTTTCTTTCTTTCTTTCTTTCCTTTTTCTTTTCTTCTTTCCTGTAAAAAAATCCAAATACACAATGTTAAGCAATCCAATAACATACATTTATAAAGCAAATTACCAGTATTTCTAGCAACTGTACACAGTAATCTATAGGTACCGTATCTTCTGACGATATTTGTGATGCATCAGAAGACCAAAGGAATATGTATTAATCAATGAGCCCCACAGAAGCAATGCTGTTAGAGAATTGTCACTGTGAGTGCTCTGTGTGCAGAAACCACTGGCATAAAAGTAGATGTAAGTACGGAGGTAGCGCTATAAGTTACTTTTCAAGAAATCTATTGACGCTCCCTTCTTGGTAAAACACTAAGAACATGTACTGATGCAAAGTGATATTTATTGAACATTTTTTCTATAAGAAACTAGCAGATAGAGAACTAGCATAATTTATCTAGAAAAATGTGTCATGCAATAATAAAAGTAAAAACATGCTACATTATTTTTAGATCTGGCTTTAGCTGGCTGCAACATAGTTTGTGAAATTCAATCAGTATTTTAGTCGATAATCTCCAAGGAACAGTGTAGTCTTTGGTACCATCACAATGCCTCTCCTCCTGCCAGAGTCCCAACAAATCTATAGAGGCTCTATTATCATGTCAAAATAAAACAGCAAGGATACATACCTAGTGAGACTGTACAGATGTCTATACAAAACAAAAACAATGCTAGACAAAGCCAACAGAGAATACATAATGATCCTAGAATAAGTCACTTTGGGGCACATGTATTATGTATGGAAATTGATCTGCCCACCCATAGATCCTTAAAAAAAACAATGCTATGTTTTACGTGATGTAAATGTGTTTCAAAGGGCACTAGTTACATTTTGATGAGGCAATATAGTGAGGTATGAATAGTACAGGTGCCCCCTAGCGCCAGAAGTGCACCTTGTTCCTCATGGATTCTAGAATAACTATGGAGAAACCTTCTTCACCCATACAGGTAGAACTTCAATGAGAACATGGACGTCTGATGCATCCCCTTAGCACAGGGGTTGTAAATTAGACAGACACCCTTTCAAATAAATTTCATTAACCGGGCTGAAAAATACTGGTATCTTGTTTATTTATTGTTCATAGTAAAATGGCTCACAAAGCCGTATACGCTTAACACGTTTTGGACCGGGTGCTTATTCAGAAGCTGAATAAGCAGCCCACCGGCTTATTCTTGTGGACTAATTAAGTCATGTATGGGCTTTGAAATTAGAACGTGATCTAACGCGGTATGACCTAGGATTACATAATCTTTAAAATTATTGTAACATGGGAAATATTAAATGGGATTTACATTTTTCGACTCTTGCAGCATGCAGTAAACCATATCCAGCCATAAGTATGGGAATTTGTCCATTGTGCCAGGTGGCCAATCTTGGCCTACAAACAGATGCTCTCATAAATGTGCCAGTTTCTTTTTAATTATCACGGTTGCTTAGGAAATAAACTATGCATTATACGGTATCTGGTCCGCTCAGATCTTCTTGCAGAAGACATTTTCCAGGGATGGGCCTTCATAATGCACAGTAAAACACTGAGTTGAAACCACAACTTCCCTGTAAACTCTCTTGCCAACTCCCACTTTGGTGAATAAACTCTTTTTAGCAGGGGGCTGTTTCTCTTCAGCACTGCCCAAGAACTAAACCAGGGCAGCGCCACTAGCAATGGCTCGTAATTGGAATGATACTGTGGAGCATTATGCCCCATAATCCTCCATGATGTTAATGGGCTGTTTGGAGAGATCAGTGATCTCCCTTTTTATCTGACCCATTCAGCAGTGATGCTATGGGGAGCTTGATTGTCCACTAGGGTGATTGGCTTCCTCCAATGCAGCAAAGGGACTGCTACCGCCTGGACCTACCACTCGTTGGGTTAGCCCAGATAATGTCACTGCTTTGGAGGAGACGAGATGAGGACAATTAGCGTATACAGTCCAAAGTAACAAATGTGCTTGTAATGGGCATGGCTGTCCAGAATGTATTGGTAAGCACTCTGGGAATTATTTTTATAATTAATTTTGGCTTTTGTCTCAAGCACAGGATGTTGCAAGACTACTCTACGTGTGATTATGGCCACTAGAGTAGTAGATACAAGTTTTAAATAGAATCCTTGAGCACTTCTTGCTTCCAAGTAAAAGCAGCTGGATTACTGATTGAATGCTGAGATGTAGTTTTAACCTCTTGACTTAAACAGTTGGTGGTATTCTTACCCATCTAATTTATTAAATGTTAGTACACATTCTTAACCTCTTTTTAAGGCATCAGATGTTTTGGAGATATACTGCTTTAAACACTTCTTACCTGACGAAATAACGACATTCTGAGGTTTGCACGTTATATATTAGTACATACAGTATATCTGATATGTTTAGATACAATACAAGCACCATGCTGTGTACTATTTTTGCTACACCAGCCATTAGTGGCGGCAAGGTATTTCTCAAGATGTACTCTGGTTGAAATGATGTTGCCAAGGTCGATGATTATTAAGTAATTGTTTAGCTGATACAAAATGGCAGTCTTGTCACAATAATTTGAAATCTGTGGCCTTTTAGAGCAATATAGCTTTGCTAAATAGATATGTGCAAAACTGTGTCATACATGTTAATCAACCTGATGTTTTTACATAGACAATAGAAAAAGACCCAAATATTGGATATTGATTTTTTTCAGTATACTGTGCTCATTACTTAATTCCCTTATCACTAATGTTCGGTCAATTAAGGCCCAATAAAAACCAGGCATTATCCCAACCTCAGTGCTAGAGCAATGTGTTCCTGGCCTTTGCATTGTTTGGCTTGGGTCCCTGTTAGTCTGCTTGCAGCTATAGCTCCTTGTACTTTGTTCTGATCTCCCGTGTTTGACATTATGATCCAAATTTGTGTACTAGACCCCGGCAACTTACCTTCCTGTCTAGCCGTGTGCCCTGCCTAAGGGCTACCAAACTGTGTGTCCTGCCACTCTGATTTCCCCTGTCCTCACTACAGTTCCCCTGTCATTGCTACAGTTCCCCTGTCATTGCTACAGTTCCCCTGTCATTGCTACAGTCCCCCTTTATTCTTTGATTCCAGTCCTGCTTTTCTGTCTGTTGTATGCCTGTCTGTACTGACCTACCCATCATGATGCATCAAGGGGCATGCACCTAGTATCCCCTACAACTGGGCTCCTACCAGACCTGCTGGCCCCGGTCCTGACATAGTCTTCTTATATTAACTATCAAAAATGGTAAAAGAAATAAAAAGAAGGGTGCTAGTCCCAACAAATGCAAAATCATTATCAAGTAATAAAACATGAGCTGCTCAACCATAACAAATATACCAAAATACTTACAAAATTACTCGAAAAATGTACATGCCAAAGAGAATATAGTCAAATAAGTAAATCAATAGACCATTTTAATGCAAATACAAAACAAAATAGACACAAAGAAAAAAGAAAAGGTAATTTAGAAAACAGGACAAACCAACAATGTTTCGACAAAAAGCCTTTTTTCTCGAATGAAGGACTAAAGAGAAGGACCCTAAATAATGCTGTGACATCATGGCATTGCAAAGTGATCACGTGACATGGCAGCTGCCATTTTTAAATAAGTTTTTAGGGTTATTTAAGGTCCTGATCCTTAGTTCATTGGCTCACAGGGGTAGGTCCTCCCTAAAGCATGTTCAAGTTAGTGAGAGAAATGTTTAATTCAATCCTAAGCATAGAATATACAATTGAATCAGAAAGTGTGCTGGAGCTACTTTTCTTTTGTCAATTACCTTCATTTGCTTTTACACCCTTCTTCTCAAAGATGTCTTCCTCCACCCAGAACTAGATTAAGAAGCTACCAGACTTTAGGTAGGGTACCAAATCAGCCCCCATGCTTAACAAGGTGAGGTTTTCAGTAATCATTAACAGCCCTTTCCAAATTTTTGGATGACTGCAATCTTGGTTAGTAGTGCTTTTTAATGCTGGCCCACAATGATAGCATTATCACAGGTCTCCTCTAAAGCTAAATGACTGTTATTGACTAAAGAACATGTTCTGCTGTGGCTCTCCCGTTATGATTGATGTGTGCTTCATAAAATATACTTGATATAGTAGTCCAGGAATTTCAGCATTGCTACTGTAAATATGTCACTATGAAAACAAGTATGGGTTGTAATTTTGTAAAATTATTAAAATATGTGCTGTTGAAACACATAGGACAGAGAACAAATCAATGTTGTGTGTTGGACACTCAGAATTTAATGTATGGTTCCAGTTTTTGGAACCTGGCTATCACAGGTCACGGCGCAACAAATGCGAGCAACAGGGAGGGACCTCTTACCAGGACAAAATGTACCCAGCCTTGGCTGCAGTGTATATTATACCCATATGAAAGCAGACAAATAGGTAGAATATAACGCAAGGACAAAATTCTACAAGAATCCTTCTCAGAGACAGAAAGAACAGGCAAGTAAAGGCAGCAATAATAAGTGCAGAGATGATCTCCAACAGGCTGAAGGCTATCACTTCAGTATGTAGGTAAACACACTGGTATTATTATTTTGCTCTAAGCAAGTAATACAAAACAATGATGTGTGAGTTGGCCCTGCAGGCATTTGGTGATCTCTACCACTCTTAACTTTCTTGAGCAGAATACACCATGCAGTCTGTCATAACATACCTTTCACAGCAGTGTTGTGATGATATATCTGTGATAGCAGGTTCGTTATGCCACTATTCCCTTCATGTTGGGACTGCAGGTAAAAAAAAAAAAAACATTGCAGAAAACCAAAGCCAAAATGCCATTAAACGCAGACACTACGGATGTAATAAATACCAATAGATGTTAATCTCTCCTTAAATGCATGAGTAAAAAGGAGCTAAGAATGTGCATACATCAATGGATATCCCCATAACCTGCACAATTTCATTTCACTCCTAAAAAAATATTTTGAAATGTATTTTTTATTGTTTTCAAATCATTGTTTTATGGAGGTTTTAACAAAATAAAATAAAAAAATAAAAAAATGTTTTTATAAATGTATTTTATTTACACAGTACCAATTGGTTTCTCATGAACATCAAGCCTGACAACCAAGAGCTCTTAGGAGACACCTTGTGTGTGAAAAATGGCCTATAATACACAGGTCCATTGCACCATGACAAAACCTTTGCTAAATGCTTTAAATGTAACTTTGCAAGCAAAGAGGACATTGATCTCTAAAAAACTCCTCTTTTTTCAGTTCTGTACAGGGTAACAATGGTGATTGAAACATAATTAATAACTTTGAACTTGACGGAAGATAAGAACCATTCGGCCCATTTAGTTTGGCCCTGTCTTAGATGCACGATAGATTTATGCCTATCCAATGCATGTTTAAATACTCTCACTGCATTAGCCTCTATCACTTCTGATGAGGGAATGAGAGGCTGTTCCATTTATCTACCACCCTCTTGATAAAGTAACTTCTTTAAATGATATCTAAACACCCGACCTTCTAGTTTATGACCTCTTGTTCTTACATTTCTCCTTAGTTGCAATAAATCCCTCCTGTGCTTTGTTTAATCTTTGTAGGTATTTAAATGTTTCTCATCACATCTCCCATCTCTCTTCGCTCCTCCAAGCTATACACATTGAGATGACTTTTTAGTCTTCACTATAATTATGGGGTACATTTCTGCACATTTCACAAGCTTACCATTTTTGCACATCATGAAGAAAAAGTAAACCTAACTAATTCCATTTTTTTTAAGTGATGCAGGGGCCTGGCAGACCAGGACAGGAAGAGCAGTGGTAGCCTTGATTACTTTTTGAGTGTATTTTGGGGAATCCTGCAAGAAAAATGTATTCTACAAAGTCTCATTCATTCCATTAGATATGCATACCTCCTGAGTTTCCCTCTATTACACTAAACCTTCCAATTCCTATCCCCTTGCCACAGTTTAATTATTCTCCTAACCATAGGTTCTTCCCTATCTATTTGTATGTTGTATTAGTCTTGCTAAAGGCTTTCAAGTGGCATTAAAAACTGCCCTTCTCCAATAAGACCAGTTGAGAATTCCACACTTTGTGAAAAAAATACCAATATGGAACAGACAAGCTAAAGAACTATGCTTGATCAGTGACTAATACTATTACTACATTACATTACATTACATTTATTTAGCGATTCCGCAGCGCTGTTACATTCATTAGAACGATTTATAAGCACATACAATAACACATACATATAACACATACATATTACTACTAGTACTAATAGAAATAATAATAATAATAATAACTTACCTAGCAAGGGGAAGGTTATAAAATCACAATGTTTTTAGATGTGGTAATCATAGATGAAGTGTATGGTTGTATGGTGCAGTGTTTGATAAAGCAGTAGCACCACCATGATGTACCTCCTGATCTGAACCAAGACCACTTTGTATCCATAGCCTCCACTGATGTTTAACTCAAAACTCAAAAAAAAAAAGCTGCAACTACGTGACCCTGGCTACAGAGGCAACTGGGTGCAGTTGTCCTCTGCACATGCCTTAAAGTGGCCCTGACAGGGACTATTCCCTATATCATTATTCATGAAGGGCCAATGCTGGTAGGTTCATCGAGCTAAAAGTGTCCTGCATTATGCATAATGTAATGGGTGATGGAACTGAACCATTAAAAAGTATAATTTGGGACAGTGGCAGGATCTGCTTTAAGATTAAGGATTTGTTAACTCATTGTATTGTATTTTCTTTTTTTTTCCGCAAACTTTTAAGACTAAATAAAGAATGTGCTTCATTTTTATTTTATTTTATTAAGGGAAAAGAGATATGAAAAATATTGTTTATTGGATACAGAGTTTAATTATACTTTGTTACACCTATTTCATGAGAAGATTGTCTCCAACCCCATGTTTACTGGATTCTTCCTTTTAGAATTCTCTTTTTTTTGCTTGTATTAAGTGAAGTAATGAAGGAGAACAGATGGAAATAACGATGATGGCTTGCTTTATACTAATGTGATTATGCACAACACTGTGCTATAGCCATCGTATGTTAATATCAAAGCAGGCCAATACATGCTCCTTAAATGAAAATACATTTTAATAATAATGTAGCCCTTAAATACATTTACCATAATTGGCTCTGGACATGAAAGACACAGGGTATTGTTTGTGACTGTAAGGATTTTACATGCTATTTTACTGCTAATAGGATGTTTATAGGTATTAAATGTATAAAAGCTTTAGTTGGTTCTAATGAGTGTCCATTCACTTAACATTATAGTGATATTTTCTGGATTCTATTCTGTATCACATATATTTACACTGAGAGCAAGGCCAATTATGGTGTTTATGACTCACATTTTACAAAAAAATATCCAAATGTAGCATCATTCTCATAAAATCACCCTATGATAGTAATTATAGCTTTGGAAATCTGGACAAATTTAATTTTGTACTGGAAGCTGTAGTTCTTAAGGTTCTTAAGGATATTAAGGTTTAATTAGACTTTTGCCCCTGTACGCTCCACAAAATGTCTGATTTATATGATATATTGCTGTTATATCTCTGTTTCCTTACGCATTAGACATGGGGCAAGTTGTGCAAGTAGACAGTAGCTTTTCAGAGATATGCAGATAGATCAAAATGCCCCCCCAAAAAACCATATGAATATACGGTATTATATTCACATCAAGGGTGCAGCATGTAATGGCCATGATGCATTGGTAAAAGCTTGGGTAGGTCAGGGGAGTATAGGTTTTAGATCAGCTACCCCCCTGTCTGGAAAGCCAGAAAAGATCTTTTGAGAAGAAAGTTCCCAATATCTCACAATCAGTAAGTTTTTGGTTTCTCCTTCTGGTTTGTGTGTGGCGTTCAAAGAGAAAAGCCTGAAAGTTGGATTGCTAGTTACTTTGCATTGATACATTGTACTGATACATTTTACCGCAGCTTTATTTCTCTATTTAAAGCATTCTTCTAATTATTCTTGTTGGATAGTTTCTGCACTACTGTTTCAGGTTACATTGATGCTTTCTTTACATTTAAATAACAAAAATACAGCTCAAATGTTCAATAAAATTCAATAACTGTAAAAAAAATAGACATCAATTCACCAATTTTCTTTCTTTTTTTTATTCTTATCTTCTGAAACTGCTAGTAATCTGTTGCATAGTCATGGTGATAAAATAGGCCTCTGCCCTTATCTAAAATGCTGAATCTTTTATGGACTCATACTGTTATCATCGCCACTGACTATAAAATACAATTAGCCTAAACTCAGCATCCTGTGCAATCTTCACATCTACTAAAAATCTGCTTTAATGCAATAAAATGCACACAAAAACACATTCAGGAGACGAGGTAATAAAAAAAAGAGACAGGATTAAATGCCTTAAAAAGTTGTCACAATAATAGTTTCATGTTTTGGCATAGAAAAAATATAGAATAAAAAAAATGAGATGATAGATGATATCACGCCGTAAAGTTATAGGATCAGATGGCAGGTATCCTTGAGACAAATACATTGAAGTTTTAATGTGAATATTTCTTCAGAAAGTACATGCGCGGCAGGAGTTTGGGGTTTCATTTTTTTTCTGGTGAGTACGTTGTGCTTGTGCTTTCCAGGGGTTTGCATTTTAACAATACTTTCAAACAGGATGCTTAATACAACAATTCAACCCCCACTAAAAAGAAATGGGAATAGCCTGTAAGAAACTGTAAACACACAGGCTTGTGATGGATGTAGCAAAGTGATAGCACAAAGCTCAGTTTGAGTTTAGATGAGCTCAGTTGTTTGGCAGGCTACCTACTGGGCTTCACAAAGTTTGGTGAGTTGACCAATTTGACAAAGTTGCAACTCAATATATAAAATAAAACACTACAAAATGGCAATGTGCACAAATAAATCGAGTAGGAAAATGCCTGTAGCATTTTTAGGACCCCAAAATTCTCATTTTTTCCTCCCCTGTGTCCTTTTACTAGCACCTCTGATTTTTTACTGTGTTACAGTGTTCTACAGCATTAAATGTCATAAACACCACCCAGCGGCCATGTGTGTAGTTTTTGTCTCCCCAGCATGGAGATAATGAGAACATTTATTTTTAATATCTTTTCACATATATATATATATATATATATATATATATATATTTCCTAAGCAGCCATTTCTACTTTCTACTTGGCCATTATGTTTGTATATTGACTGTTTGTAAAATATGCAGCTCTGCATTCTAATACATCTTTTCAGAATGATATTTCTCCAAGTCCACTGCTGCATGTTGTCTTCTAATGAATCATCTAGGCAGGGGGCCCCTGTTTATAGACATGTTTAGCAGCCATAGCTCAATGACTCTGAAGCTCCAGGCTGTAAGGTTGGTCAATATGACACACAACAGGTGGTTATATGGTAGGAATACTATATTTGCATAAGCAATGGTGGACATATATAGAACTCCATGAAAGTGATGGATAAGATGCACATTTATCTATAATAAAAAAATGATTTTCGATATCTATAGTAATAATTTGAAGAATTCAGGAAGGGGGATATGCGCTGCCATTGATGTACAAGATCTTCAAGAAGATGTAAAATCCCTGTGTTTACATTAGATGTACTATCAGAACCCTTCAGGTTGAAATAGCCATATAATACATAATATAAAATGAAACTTTTTATTGTGTAGCACGACTTTTCATCCTGCGAGAAGACAGCCTGTGGATTAAATTCCAGTTTGTCTATGCAGCTTCGTAGGATGAGCAATTTGTTGGCAATGTATTCAAACTGCAATTTCTAAAAATGGAAGCATGTTGTGTCCTTCAAACAACAGGGCATGTATGAAAAATATAGCACACTGCTTGGGTGTAGCTCGAATCTTGCTATTTAAATGTAATATACCAGCGAGAAAAGCATTAGCAAGGATGCTCATTTTTCATTAATTCAGAGTAAAATAAGAAGGGAACAGCTCTGGAGCCCGAGAATTCATGTATTCATTCTTGAGACCCGAGTAAAACACCCGTGACTCATCTATATATGAACATCTGAGCAGTCATATTTTTCCTTTGCAGTAGAAATGAAAGCCACCAGCCTTGTTTTGCAGAACAGCTTGCCATGCTCCTTGCTGCACTTTGATATTCTAGCGGCCTGTTCAGCAGGTTAGTGTGCCAATGGACTAGATGGGCCATGGCAGGGTTCCGTGCTGGGCAGAATGCATTGGCAGCATAGGAACATGTGTTTTCAATATATTTTCGGACAATGTTGCTCTATGTCAGGATGCAGTCACTGTAAATACAGTGGGAATTTAGTAGGAAGATATGGGGCACAGAAGCAAATATACTTTGCTTTACTAGCCCATCAAAATAGGGCATGGCTGTCTCTATAAATGTAACACTTATAGAAAGCACTGAGAGTGATTGTAGGTCTCATATCAGATATAAAGCTTGAGCACATATGACTTTTACAAACAAAGACTTTTTTTAAAGGGAACCTGTCATCTAACAAAATGAGGGTGACGAGGTAATACTGCTGGTTTATAAAACCCATTATAAATACACACACATCATGCTTGTGAAATCACTAGCAAGTACATATGTTATACTTACCGACAGGCATTGATTTATGGCTCGGTGCTGGAGGTGTGTGCACATGCACCATGGGCATTAATATGCATGTATGACAGCCTCCACTCTTTTGGGAAGGTTTTCCATAAGATTTTCAAGTGGATCTTGATGTACCTTTATAGGGGCACAGTCATATTGGAATAGGAAAGGACTTTCCCCAAACCGGTGCCACAAAGCTGGAAGCATACGAGTGTCTAAAATGTCTATGTATGCTGTAGCATGAACACTACCCTTCACTGGAACTAAGGGGCCCAAATCCTGAAAAACAGCCCCAGACTATTATTCGACCAAACATTACAAACACCACCACCAAGGCAGGCTACTTAATGGGCAGTGGTGGCAGAGGCAGGCTGCTCCGGGAAGAGGTGGCACAGGCAGGCTGCTTTAGGGGCAGAGGTGGCACAGGCACACTATTTCAGGGGCAGAGGTGGCACAGACAGGCTGCTTCAGGGGCAGTGGTGGCACAGGCAGGCTGCTAAATGGGCAGTGGTGGCACAGGCAGGCTGTTTTGGGGCAGAGGCCTACCATGTCAATGTCTGGCTTAGTGTTTAATAATAGGGGTTATGCTGCACTACCATCAATGTCTGGGTCAGTGTATAGTAGTGGGAATTACGCTGTACCATATCTGTTCAGAAAATGTTTTTTATTTAAACTTATTTAATTTATGAGTTAATAATTCATCTTTCCAAGATTTAATTTTTTTTGTGTGTGCGTGGGGGGGATTGTGCCACATACAGGATTCGCCCCGAGTGCCAAATTTATTTACGCACCTGGATCTCCCTAATCAGCCCAACGCGGGCACGTTCTAGGGGCCCCGTGGTGAATCACATTCCTGCCAGCAATGTGATTCACCACAAAGCCCCTAACAAACAGTGGCGATTCTATAGCAGAGAGCGGAAAAGCTGCCTCCCCTGGGCCGGTCTCCAGGGGAGTGCTGATGCAGCTGGAAGATTGTAATCTCCCCAAGCAGCCCTGCTCATCCGGCGCCCTTGTGGGCAGCGTGCACCCAGTCACCATGAGCGCTGGTCTGAGTAGGAGGTGTCCAGCTAACAGGGCTGGTTGAGGGGATCACAATCTCCTTCTAACTGGCCCAACGTTAGGGAGCGTGAAGTCTGGCACTTCAGACTCCCTAATCACTATGCGCCGGCAAATTATGCTGCAATAGCCGGTGCATAGTGATTAGGGAGCACTAAAGCAAAGGCCTGAAATGTTTGTCTATGGAGATGGCAGCCTATATGCTGGATTTGATACACCTGTCGCTTAAACACTTAAACTTAATAATTAGGAGGGGTGTCCACATACTTTTGGTCACATTGCGCATGTTTACGCAAATACCGGTACATCTCTAGTTGAGTTTACACGGTGGAAGCATACATGCTTTGTAATATACATTTTGGTTCAGGTGATGGGTTCACTTAAGGCTATTCTTCCCTCATAAACACACCCATTCTTAGTAATTAGCATTTTCTCTTATGGCACGGATACGGAATTCGGTTTAATGTATCACCGTCAGCATTTATAAGCTATTTTAACACTCAGCGCCAAAACCACTCTGAACCCTCAGCAGTTTGGCTCTGGTTTCCGTTTCCTGTGTACGTCTTCACTGCCATACGCATAGACCCTGTCAAGGCTTTTCACACTGCCCGGTCGGGCCACGCGTGTGACCGGTGCGTGGGCAGCCTGTCAGCACTTCCACTGTCCGCGCAACAATGTGAGTGCCTGGGCGCACAGGGAGGGCCGCGCTCTACGTCACCGCTCGTACCCCCACCTATTGGCTGATTTGGGAGGCTGTGCCCTGCTGCGGATGCCCATTGGCTGCAATTAGGAGCTTTAAAGTTCTGTAAATAGACCCTTTGACTGTTCCTGATCCGGTGACTTCACTCCAGCTGTGTGGATAGGTCAGGTAGAGGGGGTGGGGCGGCTTTATCTTCCTGCACTGGCTGTAGTCACGCTTTAATCTGGTGCAAGGTAGGTGTCATAGCGGAAAGTGACTTTAGCCTCTTTGTTCTGCTGAGCGGCCTCGCTGGTGTCTTTTCCTCCTGCAATCTGATAACCGAATCCCGCAGGCCCGTGCATCTTGTGTCAGTGCTGCAGAGGTGATGTGCCCGGACTAAAGACCGCTATCTGCGCTAGACTGCCGTTGGCTCTCCCCGATCCACTTCTTGTGCGCTATTTGTATATGTAGAACATTGCACGCGTGCTGCGCTAGCCGATCGCGAGCGCACAGTGTCTTTGAGTTCTAAAGGCATTAAATCTATTCCTCTTTATTAATGGAAGTGATCTACATCTAGGTGCCGAGTACCCCGTCTAGTGACTTTAATAGCATGTTCCTTTATGTATTACATGTTCATTCATCTCCTTTATTTATTAGATGTGTTAGTTATTTCCTTTTATCAGATGCTAGAAATAACTAACACATCTAAACAATAATGGCATTGAAGGCAAATAACCATCCTGATCTATTGGGCCTGTATAAGCCACCTGGATTGTGAATCTACCCCCCCCCCTGGTCTGCTAAAAATATTAACTTCAATTCTGCATAATTGTATGATCTGCATTAATATACGGTATTTAGTCTAATTTAATGTATGATTTGTAGGTGAGAGAGTTAAGAGAATCTTCTAATATTTGGCAAAACTAGTAATTCACAGAGAGGCACACTTCATGTGGCTTTCCTATCTGCTATACAGCAGTGTCCCCGTGACCCTTTCTCCCATGTATGCCTGTCTTCATCTGATGTTATAACCTGGTGCTTATAAAGTACCTAATATTTATTGGAGAGCAATAAAAGACAGGCGGTGGAGTTGGATCCTTGATTACTGATCTACCAACTAAGACTTGTTTTTCTTCTTTCTAAAGATTGTTTAAAACCAGGTAAATATTTGTGTATTTATCCACAATGCATTTAATTGCGCATGCAACAAGTTAGTAAGCCATAAATGCACATATTTACACAACACTCTCTCACATTAACAAAAACTTAGACTATACAGCAGATGATATATCTATATGTACATGCCTCCTGCATACCATACATAGGCATATGATGAGACAGGTGGTGAGTATGACCACACAGGATTGTATGTCAGTTCACAGAAGAAGACGTGTCTGGCAGACGTAGGCGTTCTCCTTTCAGCCTTGTGTCCCATGCCTTATCAGCTGTACTCATTTGTTCATCTGAGTTTTACTGTAACTTTTTGGGAAAGGCACACAGTGTTCTCAGATGTTTTGCTCTCTCTCTGTGTTTAAGGACATTAATGGCTGAAGGCATTTACTGAATGCTTTCCATTTGGTATAATAACCTTGTTACAATCCACACCGCACCTAACAGTGACTACTTATATCACGTAGTGGAACTTCAAAATAGTTTGAGGGGGGATTTTACTCTGCCTAATCCTGCATGTCACAAATTAAAATAGATGACCGCTATCTGTTTTGCTTTGTAACTCTCTAGTAAGTGATTCTGAGCTCCATGTCCTAAATAAATCTGATCCTCCGGGTCACTTCCCCGTGACCCTTTCTCCCATGTATACCTGTCTTCATCTGATGTTATAACCTGGTGCTTATAAAGTACCTAATATTTATTGGAGAGCAATAGAAGACAGAAGGTGGAGTTGGATCCTTGATTACTGGTCTACCAACTAAGACTTGTTTTTCTTCTTTCTAAAGATTGTTTAAAACCAGGTAAATATTTGTGTATTTATCCACAATGCATTTAATTGCGCATGCAACAAGTTAGTAAGCCATAAATGCACATATTTACACAACACTCTCACATTAACAAAAACTTAGACTCATAAATTGTCACTGCAAGTGTTTCTATAATTATTATTGGCTGAAATATGTATATTTGTATAGCGTGTCTAAACATGCGCACACACTATAGTGTAGTGTGTGTGTGCAGTACATCTAATGCTCAATAATTTATCAGTATGGAAGACAAGCTTTTATATACAGCAGCCCTATTTGTAAGATAACTTGACAAACAATGTCACATTTGAACATATCTCTGAGCAAGTTAGAGAGACACATTCATAATGTATGTGCAATAAATAGTTTTTAGGCGGTAGAATGGTATAATGTTAAGTGCGTATCTGATCTTGTGTTTATTTTGCGTTCTTTAGGCGGTCAACATGTGGCAGATATTTAAGTGTAAAAGATATAATGGACGGATTGTCCATCTGGTGCGACATCATCACAGGGCTGTACTGGCTATTAGACGGGAGGACATCAATGCCTGGGAAAGAAGAGCACCGCTTGCACCAAAGCATGTTAAAGAACTTACAAACCTGGGGTACAAAGTATTGGTACAGCCATCAAATAGACGAGCCATCCACGAAAAGGTCTCCGTATTAAAATTTTGTTTTATATTATGAAAAAAAACATCTTTTATCTGGTAGCTTCTAGGACACAAATAATATGCAGCTGTCTGAAAGTAATATATTATGCTAAAACTAGGGTTTTTAACCCGTGAAGGACCAGTGATGTGCCTAGCACGTCATGGGGTTGAACAAGCTTAGAAAGCAAGCAACAGTGTTGCTGCAATGCCTCAATATTGAGACATCCGAAAACACCAACAAAGGTTGCAGGGGCCCTGTTGGATTGTTCTTGGGAGCAGTATGTTCCGCATATTCAATATGGCAGAGGATGACTGCTTAAAGAGGGCTTGGGAAGCGATCAACAATCTCATAAAATAAGTGGGTGTTGCTGAAATGTTTCAATATCCTCAAAGGTCAAGGCGTCTTCATGTCTGACCTTGGTGCATTTTTTTGGTTTTGATGTGCAGTATGAATTAAGATTTCACCAGTCCCTAGGTGATTTATCAACCGCCATCTTTTGTCCGCATCTTTTTAACACAAGGGGATCAGTAAGTTTGCACGGTCGTTTCATGATTCCCTTAAACTGCGACAGATCACTTTTTATAGAACCCAAGGCAACTGAGTAGTGGGTTGTGGATAATTCTGAAACGTTGCAGCAACTGTCCATTTTACATTAAAGTCTTACTACTTTCTATATTGAGGATATTACTAATTAAAATAATAAGTCAGGCTACTGACCCTGTTTTAACCCAAAATAAATGCGACATATTCATTTCTATTCAGATTTTTCAGGAATCCAGAACTAGTCAGCAAACACTTCTGCGCATATAAGTACACCAATAATTATAATGTGGTACCCACACAGTTAAAATTCTTTCACTGCTGCTGAACCAATGTAAAGCAATTCCTATAGTGAATAAATATGAATAAGCCTCAAGCTTCTGTTATCACCTGTGCCAAATTTTATAAATTGCAGAAACCTTTCGGGGCAGAATATATATATATATTAGTGTGTCCCCTTTTAATTCACAGTAAAATGTAATACATATGAAGGGATTTTATTATATATAATGTGTATTTCTTTTACTAGTTTCATTTAGACATATTCACAAAATGCAATACCTGTAAGCGTATAAAATATAGACCGATGGGTAAAGTCTACGTTAAACTGCAAGCTGTGATCATAACACTGATCCAAAGACGTTTAATCTCTTGTGATATCTCTGCAAGTACGGATATATACAGAGAGAAGGGGAGCTTGGAGCGTCTTTCCTTCATCTTTCATGTCTTCTATTACTAGGAATATATGAAAGCTGGTGGAATTATGCAAGAAGATATATCGGACGCGTCTTTGATTGTCGGAGTTAAGAGACCTCCGGAGGAGAAACTTATTCCCAAAAAGACGTATGCATTCTTTTCACATACCATTAAAGCGCAAGAGGCTAATATGTCCTTGTTGGATGAAATTCTAAAGCTGGTAAGCTTAGCTGCCTTCCTACTGCGTGATAAACGGCATACTGCACATATATTCTACTGTGATTCCTTCCAATGATTTTTGTTTTATTGAGTTTATCTCATGTGAAATACAATTGTTTTATGATAATAAAAACTGGATATTGAGAATCTTAAAAAATATATCTTGAGCAGGACTATTTAATATAATATCTTTCCTATTAATATATAGTCCTTGATCTCCAAATTATTTTAATTTATTGGTTCTGAGACTTTATTTATGGCGTATAGTCTTAAATATGGTGACTTTGATGTGCAAAATGTGCTTAGACATACGATTGACACTTGCTAGTTTGCACAAAGTATCTTTCCTTGGCAATGGACAGCCTTGATGACAGTTACATACATTTATATTGCGTGTGTGTATATATATATATATCAAGAACACATTGAGAAAGACGGGCTGCGATAATATAGTAAAGCATTCACAACCTGCTTTAATATCTTTCTACATGGTAATAGTCAACTGACTCATGTCAAGATGATTGAGCAAGAATGAACGTTTCGACATTGCCCATTGTGTCTCCTCTTTTTCTT
Organism: Spea multiplicata; assembly: GCA_009364415.1. Taxonomy (NCBI): domain Eukaryota; kingdom Metazoa; phylum Chordata; class Amphibia; order Anura; family Pelobatidae; genus Spea; species Spea multiplicata. The sequence goes on along the minus strand of VKOC01000814.1, from coordinate 40,291 downwards.
TTCTTTATATAGGACATTCGACTGATTGATTATGAGAAAATGGTGGATCATAAGGGAACGCGAGTGGTGGCTTTTGGACAGTGGGCTGGGGTTGCAGGTACTGTTACATTATATAAACGGCTTCTATGCAGCTTTGTCGCCCATTAATAATAATAACTGTGTACCCAAGTAAGGTTTTTAAAGATACATATTATATTTATACAATTTAATTGAGATACCTTTTCTGTAGATAGATCTTACTGTAAGAGCCGTAGAAGACTTTGTGATAAATTTATACCTGCAAACATTCTTAGCACCTAGGAAAAAGTGGCATCATATATTTGTTTTGAAATAAAACTTACATTGGAGTCAATTTTGCATGAGCTTCAGCACGCTTTACTGCAAGCACTTGACAGAAGTTATAAAATAAGACTTCTTCAAGCATTAGACCAATGGGATGCCTCTGCTCAATGAGTTGAGTTTTCCCAAGCAGCCCATTTACACAATGGAAGACTATGCCAACCTCCATAGTATCCATAAAAAGCTGCTGCTGACATCATACCCTAGCACTCTGCATTGAGGATGATGACGGCGGCTCGGGACTCTGCCCTAGGGACGCACCTAAGTAAAATAAGCCTCCATATACTAACCATCACATTTTAAATATATGTGCAAAATAATGTTTCATACAATGTTTTATTTTGTTAAGAAGCACTGAAGATTACACAAATTTAATGTTAAAATGGCCTTTTACTATCAAATCAAAAGCAATTCAATACATAGTGAATGTGCTGTGTCTTGTGTGTTCAGAAAGAGCCTAACATATGTTTGTTAATAACGCAGGAATGATCAATATGTTGCATGGCTTGGGTCTACGGTTTCTGGCACTGGGACATCACACCCCATTCATGGTGAGTATTTCCCCCCCCCCAATTTATTTTGCGTATTCTGTAATACTACTTCTACTATTTTTAATCCTAAAATATCTCTCTGTGAATATTCATGGCAAAACTGTATAGTTATCTTAACATTTTCTGTATATTTTTAATATATTTGAATGTAACTTTTTTTGAACATCACACTACACTCTGGGCATAACAGAGGTTTAAAGCACCTGTACCTTTATAGCACAAGCGGCGAGTTTATATACTACTGGACAATGTGTTCATTATATTATATGACATGTTCTCTTGATGACGAGTACTACTGCAATCTTATTTGCTTTCAGCACATTGGGATGGCCCATAACTACAGGAACAGCAGCCAGGCAGTGCAGGCAGTGAGGGATGCAGGCTATGAGATATCCCTCGGCTTGATGCCCAAATCCATCGGGCCACTTACCTTTGTTTTTACTGGCACAGGGAATGTATCAAAGGTAAGCAATATCTTCACATACGTGTTACATATCACATGTGATTAGAAGGAAGTTGTGTATGGATGTACCTCACTACCTACCCATTATCATGTTTTGTGGCTATTTGCATACCTGGGGACATTCTAAATGAGCTGGCCCTGAGACTCTTAACCCTTTAATAGCTTATTGTAAAGATTTTATGTAGTTACTCTAAATGTGCCAATCAAATTGCTCTAATTGCGTCACTTGAGTTGAAGTAGGGCCATTAACCATAAGATACCTGTAGCAACAGCACCAACTGTGAGTCTTATCTATAATCACTGCAGTGTAGACTGGGAAGGAATCCGCTCTAGACTGTGTGACCCCAAGAATCTACCCCTTCACCCTGAGTCTCTCTGGGTCAAACCCTAAGAGTTCCCAGGTATGGTTATCGTTACGGGAAATGCGTTGTCACTAATGACTGCACCATAGATATGTGGAGTGCACTAAAAGTATAGATCCTGATCTAGTAGTGTTTGCAAATGTATAGATCAAATTATTTTCTTGCCATCTCAGTTACCAGTGGTGCAACCTCTTGCTGTGTTAAGGGAAAGAAGACGTTTGTTGAATACAGTTTGTGTACTTGCTATTACTGCCATTGATTAGAATGCCATTCATCATTATTGTCTCCTCCGTTATCCCTTTTATATCTTCATTCCTTCTCCTTTATTACCATTATGTCATTTCTAAGCACTGTGCTTTCTTTTAGGGCGCACAGGAAATAATTAACGAGCTTCCTTGTGAATTTGTGGAACCACATGAATTGAAAGAAGTATCAAAAAACGGAGGTAAACAAATTCTCATTCAAAGGTGTCCAATTATATAATTGTTTGGAAGTACTGACTTTGAGACCTTCCTCTTAGATCTCAGGAAAGTGTACGGCACAGTGTTAAGTCGTCACCACCATCTTGTTAGGAAAACTGATGGCATACACGACCCAATAGAGTATGAGAAGAATCCTGAACTTTACACCTCCCGTTTTAACACAGATGTGAGTATTATACACATGGGAGGGGGGAGCTTTGCCTGTGTTCTTCTAGCTTCCACTAATGCAGTCGGAATGCAGTCAGACTACAGTGTGATTGACTTCTTTACTAGCCACACTACAGTGAAGCTTGCCAAAAAGCTACACCCTTCCGACCGAAGAGGCAAGTTTGACAGCTCAGGTTCTTGTTCTTGGCACCCGTGAGCTCTTTTACTAAGTTATTTCAACACAAGTGCATGGACTTGCTCCAGGATTTGATAGAATTGTAGTAAGTAGTTCAATGAAATGACCTTGATGTGGCTTAAAATTCTATTTGTTGATCATATCAAGGGATGAAAAATTCAGATCCATACATTACAAAAATAGTTAAACATTTTGTTTCAACTCTTTCAATGCTAAGATGTTAAAATATAGCACTATACCTATCTAAAAGAGGACACTTGTTTTAGAGGAGTTGCTATAAACATAAGGCTTTAGTGAGAGATTTTTTGTGGATTTGTGATTTCCCTCTTAAATAAATATTTTCTAACAAATATTTTGTCTAGTTCCTCATGAACTTTTTTTTTTTTAAATTTGTAATAATTAGATTGCTCCTTACACAACGTGTTTGATTAATGGAATTTACTGGGATCCACATACACCACGTTTGCTTAACAGACAAGACGCTCAAAGGCTGTTGGCTCCTGTGAAGTCTACATCAGCAGCGATAGAAGGATGCCCAAAGCTACCACACAAGTGAGTGCAGTTTTTAATACTCTTTTACTTCTTCTTATATACTCTGTACTTTTATTTTCTTCCCAAGATTCAGTGCTTCTGGTGAAGAACTCAGTGCTGCTTTATACTGACTTATATGTAGTACTGTATTTTGCCATGCTGACTATCAATAAGTACTTCGGCCCCCTGGACCACACAACTGGGGATCATGGGCCATCAGGCTTCCCGATGTGCAGCCTGCTTAATGGCAGGCTACAAGGGAGATCTCTGATCTTCCCAGCTGGCCCATTTATACTATGGAAAATGTTATTATCATATAGCTTAAAGATCAGTAGACTGCATTCAAAGACACAACTTTATGTAAAGGAGCACTGGAATATGACATCATACCCATGCTCTCCTCCTGTGAGAATGGTGCCTTGCGGTGTTGCCCTGGGTCAGCACCAGAGGTAAAAACACATATGATCCATTTCCATGGTGATTGTACAGGTGTTGTGGAACTGTAACATTTACACCCACCATTGTTCTTTACAGGCTTTTAGCTATTGGTGACATTTCTGCGGACACTGGAGGATCTATAGAGTTTATGACTGAATGCACTACTATTGACATGCCTTTTTGTATGTATGATGCAGACCAGCATATCATTCATGATAGGTGAGAACCCTTTTCAATTCTTTTTTTTTTCTTTTTTTTTAATGCACATGTTGTGCATATTATAATATCTGTTACGTTTTTTTACAGCGTTGAAGGCTGTGGTATCCTGATGTGCTCAATTGACAATTTGCCAGCTCAACTCCCAATTGAGGCAACAGAGTATTTTGGAGACTTGCTGTTTCCATATATTGAAGAAATGGTATGCTAAATTTTTGTTACAAGCCTGCCCTAGATACGTTACGCAGGTTTTAAAGAAAACATTAAGACATTTGGCGGGGGGGGCTTTAGCTATGAAACAATAATCTTCTACATCTTGACACATAGAAGGAAGTAATACTTCACAATTTTTAAGATGGTTATTAAGCATTAATACAAACCTTCATGTCACCGGAATTTCACCAAGACTGTGCTATCTAAATAAGTGTTTGCCAATACAACAATATTTAAGATACTGTGAAACAGTTTCATGTCATCACCACTAGATGTCGCTACACTCAGAGGTTGAGTAATAAGTTTCCTCTGTGCTCACTTTCTCTGTCTATGGTGAGATGACTCAGGGTTTGTGCCTCTGCATGTTGTGTAAGTTAAATCTCTTTGCTTGTTTGTGATTGGTCTCTACATTGAGACATACTATGGATTAGGTTTTTAATGCCGCATTATAATTTTAGGTAAGAGTCGGTAGAACAGCACCTTTCAATTGAAAGAAGTTTTTATCTCTACTCTGTTGTCCAATTATGTGTCTATTCCATTTAGTATTGTAAGCCAAAAGTGGATCTGTTCTGCTGCAAATTGCTAAATTTTGTATCCAATTCAATGTTTCTGATTTTTTTTTTGTTTGTTACATTTAGCACTTTAATAATCTAAGCTTTTTATTTGTACAGCTTACATCTGATGCATCCAAACCTTTAGAAAAGGAGAGCTTTTGTCCTGTCGTTCGAGATGTAAGTGCACTTAACAGTTTTTTATTGACAAAATCGTTCTGCGAATTGACATTGTGTAATGTGTATACATCATGTTGTAATGCAGGCGGTGATTGCATCCAATGGTTCGTTGACTAAGAAGTATAAATATATACAGAAGCTGAGGGAGAGCAGGTACAGAAAACACGGCTACGAATGATCATTATATATATTATCGTCTGCCTACTGCTTGCTCATTAGTTCTTTTTGCTAATGTAATTTCTGAAAGTGTCGTCTTGGGCAAACGACAGGCTCCGTTTATATAAAGCATATCCCTTCTCACCCTTCTTCATCTACTCCCACTAACAGCATGCACTAGACATAGATGCAGAGATTTATTTCATTTTCTGAAACTTAATTATATTCTATATATATTATAAAGTGACATATTTGCTTTGATGAGCACATACCTGGCATATCTTATAATGTTTGTTTTACTTTCCAAAGTAGTCACATGTTTGTCTGAAGTTCACCAGTAAAGTTCGTTTGTGTTCATTTATATTTGCTTGTTTTTGCTTGCAGAGAGTATGCACAGTTGATGACAATGGGGACAAAGAAGAAGATCTTAGTGCTTGGATCTGGCTACGTCTCTGAGCCTGTCATAAGTTACCTTACAAGGGACCCCAATGTTGAAATAACTGCAGGTAATGTCAATGGAAAGAAACTTTTAACGGGTAGAGTCTCATAATGTTTATTTTTCAGAGGCTTAGGGACCTTATGTGGCAGAAAGGGGTTTGCAGCTGTACTACTTGACGATAAACGGCAAACAGCTTAATTTCCCTGACACCCTGGTCACAGATCCATTGAATTTGGGGGAGGGCAAAAATGGCAAAAATATCAGGGGCTTATAAGGACTAAATTATGATGAGTACTTGGCCAAAATGTGTTTGCCCCTTTTCCCCCATGGTTAATAATCTCATGACTGTTTGCTTAACTGTGTAGAAGGTGAAGTACAAGATACCACCATCTAAGATTGGGAGAACCAAATTTCCACCTTTTTCAGAGGAAGCTATTCCTTACAGTGAGGACAGAAAAGCTTTAGATTGCACTCCCCATTCTGCTCCTGGCATTATCTGTAGAGCGGGGTTAAAAGGTACACTTTAACAGAGAGTCACAGTTGTCATTATTTTTTGTACATTTACTTTAATTCATATAGGTAAAAAAACATTCAGGCATTTTAGACAATACAGAGGTCACATTATAAAGATTAGATCAAGGGATCCTAAAAATATTTCCACATTTTTAATTTCTAGTATCCGTCATCAAGGATCAAGTTGATCACTTGTCAAAGAAATACAATAACACCACCCCACTGGCCCTGGATGTCTTGAAGAATGAGGAGAAACTTTCCTCCCTGGTAAAGAAACACGACCTCGTTATCAGGTTTGTATGTCAATACATTTAAGTTAATTTTTCGGGCAGAGTACAGTTTAGGTAGTTTGCCTTTGCCTTGTTTTTGCTTAATCTTTATACGCTTAACCTAATTGCTTCACAAGTGATCTTGATAAGAAAGATGAATATAGCTGTATTAGCCCAAGACAAAATGGAGTTTGCTTAAAGGATATTTTGTTCTCAGATGAGAACAGAATTATTATAGAAGTGCATGTTGGGCATATTTTATATCAAGACGAAGGGTGTTCTTTTATTATTGAGAGCAAGCTAGACAGGACTATGATAGTGAGTCTTTCTATGCCCCTGTAGATACCTAGGAGTGTTCCTACCAGTCTGCTCAGACACATCTATGCCACATGTTATGTTTGTTTTTAGATATATCAGTTTTGTAGGAATCCTCCCAGTTCTTATTTAATTTTTTTGTTTATGGTTTCTTTTTATATCAACTTTTAAACTAGGATTAGTTTCAGAGATTCCGTTTGTTTTTCTTATCTACCATAGTTTACTAACCTTTTCTTGTATTTTTGGTATTTAGTTTGCTGCCTTACTCAGCGCATCCTTTGGTGGCAAAGAAATGTATAAAGAATAAAGTAGATCTGGTAACGGCAAGCTACATGACGCCTTCCATGAAAGAGCTCCAGCAAAGGTATACCACCTAAGAGGTTTTTTTTTTGTATAATCATGTCTCCTCTAATTTTTGTCTAGTTTAATAGCCTCTTAAAGTGAAAATGACATTTAAATATGTCCCTTTTTTCCCCCCCTCAATTTTTCAATACCATGTCAGTAGGTAAGTAAACTCGTTTACAAATGCTTAATTCCTGCCCATTTTGCTATCTTTCTGCTGGCCAGATGAGCTTGCTAGGAATTGTTTGGCTGTGCTATGCCAGGGATCATACGTGTCAAATGGTCGAGGTTGGGCACGATTTTTAGGGAGCTTGGCTGGTGGTACTTTAGTGACCATTTTTCTCTGAGCCTTCATCAGCTTGTACTTGTTTTTCCAGCTGATTAGCCCAATGTAACAAGTATTATGCTGATCGTTTGGATTGGTAGTTCAAATAGGAACTCTCTCACCCACTTACATCCCTTATCTCGCCCTACATTAACGTCATTCACTACCATGCGGTCCTCGCCTCCTGTTTCTCACCCCTTATCCACCTAGATTGTAAGTTCCTGCGGGAACAGGGCCCTTCATTGCTCTTGTATCTGTATGTCAATTGCTGTATTGTACTTGTCGTCACTGTACTTGTACGGCACTGCGGAATCTGTCGGCCCCTGCTTTATAAATAAAGTATAATAATAATAATATATCTGCAGCTTTTGATGCAGCGTGCCTGTTTTATGGTATATCCTGTTCTCCCTGTTTTTTGTAATGACTAGCGTTAACCAGCTGCTGTCTGCAAACCAAAAAGCAGAGATTGAACACGTGAAAGAATCTAAAGTTTGACTGTTAAATGTCAAGTTCTCGCTGCCCTTCATCCATTGTTTTGGTTGTTTTTAACTCTTTATAAACTTTGTTCCTTGTTTGAGAGTGCAAACAATTGGAGAAGGGAAGCACATAACTAATACAGCATTGAATATGCTTGCTGATTGGGAATAAATTGTGTCAGAAAAAAAGAAAAGAATATATATCAATAAAATGTGTTTTTACATCTAGGAAGAGTCCAAATTATTGGACACATTTTGCAGTAACAGTTGCCATCTGTCCTATTTTTTTTTCCTGGGACAGTCACTGCATTTATCCTGGGAAATCAGCAGTTTTAGGAGCAGGGCCAGTTGAGGAGGTCATGGATCTCCCTCTAGCTGGCCCAAAATTGAAGGAGCACCAGAATATGACCTGTGTACAGGGCTAAAATGTACAAGCTAAACTTTGTGTCAGCATATAGTGTGTGTGTGTGTAGATGAGGCGAGTGTCTGTGCATGGTGCTACAATGAGTGCGTGGGATGTCCATGTTCATATCTCTTGCTTTCATCCATAGGTATTCAAGTGGTCTCAGTAGATGTTTAATGACCACAAAAACCTCATGTAGCGTTTCAAAGCAACAAAACATTAATTCCGATTTGTCAGCCTTAATGATTGCCAATTTCAACCCCCAGTATAATTATTTGTTTGAACTAATGTATGTTCTGTGGTGTAGACACGGCTCTGAGTGAAGCACATCTGGTCTTGCCACTGATCCCCAAACCACCTAAAGCTGCCTGCAATAAATGCTGTGCTGAAAATGTATAGATAGTGTTGGTATGAGCTTGGTGATGTAATTGGCACCGTATTATGCCAATTATGAGGCCTGGCCAGAGCGGCAGGAGTTTTGGGACAATTTTAAGCTTTCAACAAAGTAATTGCTAGGTGTGCTGAAAAGTATCCCTAAAAAATGTTTTTTTTCAAGTGCTGGCAACTATGCAGTAAGTCCTCATAAGTCTGTTTTGAGAACCATGTAAGATCATTCACTTTTCTAGTTAACAGAACATAAAAACTGTGCCAAATTAAACCATCGTAGGCCCCTTAGCCTTCTAAGGTTTATAAAACCCAATTCACATGTTCTCCTATAGATGATACATTAATACTACTAATGCTATATCAAATCTGCGATACACATGCTTCATGTCTTATTCTATTTTGTTGTATGTTTGATTTAATGTATTTTTATTCCAGTTGGTTTTTGTTTTTACTGTAAAATGTAATTATCTTACAAATCATACTTTACGTATGCAAGAAGACACATTGAGGTATTGACAACTAATTAACAGGCTAAATACTAGGCTAGTTTTAGGTATATACAAGTACATAGTAAGAAATGATTTGTACTGCAGATTTTTGGGACATATCTTTATGTAAATATTTTTACATTGTAATGGATAACTTTTTGGTAACATTGTTGTTTTTTATTTTTGCATGTGTATTTGGACTAAAGAAACATTTTTGTATCCAAAACATAAAGCTGGTGGCGATACAAAAGAATGAAGTAGAAAAACTTTCGTTCACATGTACTGTTTGCTACTTATTATAGTGCTGAAGATGCTGGAGTTACCATAGTTGGAGAAATGGGTTTGGATCCAGGTCTCGATCATATGTTGGCTATGGAATGCTTCGACAAGGCTAAAGATGTGGGTGCCAAGGTGAGCGTAACTGAACTCGCTCTGTCCAGGTCCTCCTATCTGTAACCTCAACCTCTGTGATATACCCATTTTAGTAGGTATATAATAGGAGGACTGTGTATTCTTAAAAAAAATTGCGACACTTAGAAATATGCTTTTCCGGGAGAGCTTGCAAAATGGGCTATGTGTTTATTTTTTTAATTTTGTTTCTTTTCTGACCAGAAAGTGTGGGGGGGGTGCATCTTCTAATGGGCTGTTTGGGCTTTTTTTCAGGTGGAATCATATATTTCCTTTTGTGGAGGTCTTCCTGCACCTGAATTTTCAGACAATCCTTTGAGGTATAAGTTTAGCTGGAGCCCGTTGAGTGTCCTTCTGAATACAATTCAACCGGCGACATACCTGAAGAATGGAGAGGTAAATATTAACCAATGAAAAACAGGAGAACGGCATAAAACAAATCTTTTGTGAGGTAGAATCTTAGGCCATATTGAGTTTCGGAATCTCAAAAGCTGTTTACTGTGCCTTTGAATATTAAAAGTAAGGTAATAAGATATTATCACATGAACACAGATTGCAGCATTGGTTGACATCATCTTTTTATTATTATATAGTTATTACATTACTTTTATTCTTTGCTGGTTTATTTTTAGGTGGTTAACATTGAGGCAGGCGGCTCCTTGCTTGATTCTGTTACAGTCATGGACTGCTTCCCAGGATTGAATTTGGAAGGTTTTCCAAACAGAGACAGTACAAAGTATGCTGAACCGTATGGGATCCAATCCGCCCATACTTTAATCAGAGGGACTCTGAGATATAAGGTAAATATTTTAAAATACTGTGGTTACCAATTAATTGGGTTTGAAAAAAGAAAAAGCTAGGTAAAAACTATATCAAATGATGTCAAGAACTATAGAAAGAGCTATTAACATGTCATCATGCTCTGCATCCTCTCTGGTTTAGCTATGCATTATTTGTGTTGGATTAATGATCCGGGAGCTGGAAATTGATGCTTTTTAGGTCTTGCTTATAGAATTTTATAAGTAACCAGATTATTTTATTTTTTATTATGTAGGGACCTCCTATAATTAGTAGTGGGGTACATGATGTGTATATTGTGCAAAAACCAAAAAAGTGAGCAGGCAGTCTAGAAAATAAGATGACCTTATAACCGCCACATCCAACTGGTTATTGTATTAGTAATGTTTGATTTAAAGTTTGCCGTAATTTGGGAAAATCTGTCTTTACGAACTACTCTATCACCTGATATGGATCAGAGCAGCATCACGTTCATTCACCCCTTGGATGAGCGTGAGAGGTGTGATTCATGGTGAGTCCCCATGAGCTAAGAAGGCAAAGCATGAAAAACAGTCAGTTAAATGACCATTTACTTTGCACTTTTGATATGTAAAAAAAACCAAAACACTTTCCCTCCACTTACTAGCCCCCTACACTCCGCTTCCGTGTAATTAACATTTAAACAAATGTCTAAAGGACTTGCACTGCGAAAAGCTGTAATGACCATTTCCCTTTGATTAACCTTTTAAAATCAAATTCTTACATGTTTTCTAATACAGGGTTTTGCAAAGGCAATGAGTGGCTTTGTGAAATTGGGATTAATTAATTCAGAACCTTGTCCGCTTCTGGCCATTGATGCTCCAGTGATATCATGGGTAAGTAAAACAGATCTTTATATTATATGGAAATGGACTATATACCATTTTTTTTTGTAAGTAAATGAATAGAATTGGGTTCTAAAACGCTTGGTACTTTTTACCTAATGGATGTCAGTTGTACAGTTAATGTAGCTAGAACAATGTGTATTATAGATACATATACAACACATGGAATCTAATCCTGAAAACCAGGACAGGCAAGACATATACTTGCTTTTACATGTGACAGGTTTAAGATTGTAGCTGTGTGACTTAAATTTCACTGTTGCCCGGATAAATAATACAAATTAGTCAGGGGCATTTCATATTTTTAAAAATTGGGGGGGGCAGGGCAGGGCATTCCCCTCATGTTTGGTCGGTGGTTATGGGCCTACTTATAAGGAAACTTTTGCCTACCCTTGCTGGATGTGGCCAGGACTACCCACTGACGTCTGTGGGCAGTCCTGCTGATGTCGAGGGATGCACCCCCACTTAAGGGTGAATGGGAGGGCAGTGGGGCATGTCAGCAACCTGGAGGGCTCCCCAGTTATGGGTACAATCCTTTATAAAAATCCATCGTATTACCGGTGCACAATTTATTGTTGAGCAAACAAAATATATGAATAAGAATTGTATTCATTGTTGTACAAGTTTTTTTTTTTTTGGCATTCCCTTGAACAAAATTAGTTGTTGGAATGAATCGGACTATGGAGAATATGCAGTTTATTTAAGTTTAACAATTCTATCAGAATATTAAAGTGCTTTTAATTGCTTACTTTACTAATGTACAGAGAGAGCTACTGTGCCACACTTTGAATGTCCCAGCTACAACCAGTCCCGACCTACTCAAAGAAATAGTGTTCAATAAACTGGGAAAGGATGAGAGCAACTTGGAAACGGTTGAATGGTAAGAAAACTGTACCTATTCAGGGGGTGCTGCTGTCTTCATGGGGCCTGGCTGGTTTACATCCTTTTGACACCGCTGGAGGTCTAGTGGTGATCAGGTGGATCAGCATTCTAGATTTTTCTATGAGAGAAATCCCTGTTTTAGGCAACCAGGGGGCTTGGTCCATGGACAAAGGTGAAGCAGGGAATATCCAAATTATCCATTATATATAGCAATGTTTGTGTACACATAACATTTCCATTATACTGTGTTCGCCAGTGCTGATTAGTAACTGCATATCCAATATCTGCATGCAAGAGGTGGCATGTTTTTATACATGTGCAGCACATGTCTAGCCGGGGGATGCACACTGTACCACCGGATCTGCTACTGGAGCAGCTGCCCTGGTGTGAGTGGAGTGATGTTGGGCAGCAGCACACCAGGCATTTGTCCAGTGTGCCAGATGGCCAGTCCGGGCCTGTCTGCAAGCCCTGCTATAGTTTAACATAAATGTTAAAATATTGGCAGTAATGCTTTTGATCTTCTTGGGAAAATGGTGATTTTAAGTTGGAAATACTTTTAGGAAATACTCGGCTAAACCTGTCGACAAGATTGAGCTGTTACTGCTTTTTAACTTTTTTTCAATATTTATTTTCAATAAATGTGAATGTTATTTTTCATTGACAGGTTTGGACTACTAAGTGAGGAACCAGTGCCAGTAGCAGAATCTATCATCGATGCTCTTGCTAAGCACTTGGAAATCATGCTTTCATTTGGTAGGGATGATATATCATTTTAAGTGAAAATGCCACAATACTGTAGGTGATCTGTAACATGCACTTCAGACATCTTTTTATTTTTTCTTCTTTCAAGCTTCATCTCTGTTACCAAAATAAACAACAGTTTGCTTAGGTCAGCTTGTTGGGTTAGCTGCCTCTAGATACCAGTTGGGTACCATTTTCCTGTCACTATGTATACATATTACCAATGCCTTCTGCCCTTAGATCCTGGTCCAGGGCTTAGACAGTCTGCAAGGCATGGAAAGGCTGCAGAGAAGCTTTATCCATTTCTATATTAACATGTGAATAAACAACATGTCCACTCTTTCAAGTGGCCTTGTCTATTAGGAGGCAATTACTATTCCTTTAAGGCATTTGGCCTTATGGTTTACATACCATAATAAAAAAGAATGGTATTAAACATATCGAGTCCTGGCAAAAGACTGTAGTGGTGATGATGATGATTAAATGAATCAAGCCTTCTCTGTCTTATCCGTACATCCCATCAGAAACGAGTAAAACCAATTCTGTAAAGCCTAAAATGTTTAATTACCTTCTAATTAATTTTACTTCCATTGCTGAATTCAACTTAGTTTCACAAGCTTTTTTGTTATGCCTGTAAAACTGTTCTCCATCCTCGATGGAGGGAGTTTCTCTGGCCCAGAAAAGGACTGAATTTCTGTTGCCTTATCTTTTTTTTCTCTTTATTATCCAGGTCCTGGTGAAAGAGACGTGATTGTTATGAGAAATGATATTGGCATCAGACATCCCTCTGGACATCTGGAGGCCAAAAATATTAGTTTAGTAGTGTATGGCGATGTAAATGGTTACTCTGCTATGGCAAAAACTGTGGGTTATCCCACCGCCATTGCTGCAAAAATGGTACTGGATGGTATGTATTTAATTTGTTTGCCTTCATGGTTAAGCTATTTTATGTGATGAGGGTCGGGGGAATACATCTGTCCAGAAAGGCTAATCCACAGATGAATGGGTGGAAACAAACTCTTACAGCAGGGATAATGAGCAGACTACATGGGTTATCTCCCACTAAATTCTTGGTTTCTACGAGTGTGCAGTGGAGGTCTGGAATAGTCCTCGCCATAACTAGCATGCATATCTATATCATGCTAGATCCCAATCAGAATATGAACCTATGACCATTCCTCCACTCATAATAACCATTGTTTGCATTCAAAGTCCTGTGAAGGTTTACATTTCCAACTGAGATCCAGGACATGGAGCACAAAAAATAATTATGTACTGCGGTTGTTTTATACTATGTATTTTTTTATCTCTGTTAGAATGTGTTTGTGACTTTTTCTCATGTATGTGTTATTTCCTTATCTTTTAGGGGAAATCGACAGCAAGGGTCTGGTAATTCCATTGACCAAGAATATCTATGGACCAATACTTGAGCGTGTTAAGGAGGAGGGCATTATCTATAACACAAAGAGCAAATTTATCCTCTAATGCACCATGCCTACAAAAAATGTTTATTTCAGTCCTGGAACATTCTCTTTATTTTTCTTCATTGACAATGTATCCACTTCCCTTTTATTGTGTCTTGTCTTTGCATTTGGGAATGAACAAGAGCCCACATTTTTCAGCTACTCTGTGATCACATCACTTTTTTCCCGCCTACTCTTTTAAGACCTGGACCTTTTCCCCAATCTTTGGTATCAACATGAGGGTTTTATTCCCCAATTGGTATCCTATTTAAAGCGGCAATAAAGGTTTTTTTTGTTTTTGGTTTGTTTTCGCGATTAAGGAAACTTTGTATTAAAAGAGAGGCTTGCACAGTTGTCCTCCCCAAGACATATAGAAAGTCCCTGCTGAGTGTAGAGCTGGTCTCTGACAATACAGGAGCCACCAGGATCCATCAGATTATCACTTCGAAAAGTGCTGCGAATGCACGGGGAAGTGAGCATCGTCCAGTAAGTAAAATGAGCTTTATTCTCCATCTCTTAAGAGGTAGATTGTGCAAACCTTACTTTTAATAGTTTTATCACAAGCAACTGGTTACAACAAACCCCTGAAAGGAGTATTCCCAAAGAGAGAAATAATCTCAAAATGTATAACTTATGTCTTCAGCATTTTTTATGTATGTATTCAGTGTATGAAAATCTGATTTCTTCAACAAAAGATTTTGAAAACAACCAAAGTTACCAAGATTTAATCAGGCTGTTTATTCTACAACGGAAAACGAGGCGAATGCTTAAGGCCATAGCATCCTCAGTCTTTTATGGGTAGGTCAAGAAAAGTAAAATAAGGGATTAGGCTATGGCCAGCGAACATACTTTAAGGGCACAGATTGGTTTAACTTGCTGTAAAGAGAATTTCACTAGCAGAGGGGCTTGACAGGAGATTCATTAAAGGCTGTTGCACAACATTAACTGTAGTCTCTACTTTAACCCTGAATATATGTCATTTTATTCTATCCCTGGAAGATGTAGTCCCATAAAAACACAGACAGCTTTAATGCCAACAACCTATGGATGCCTGCTTTTATGTCACAAACGCAATTAAGTATTGGGGAAGTTATTGACACTCGGCAGCACTAGGGATTACCGCTGTTGTACTAAATGCAGCTTACGAAATGTAAGTCCTGCAATAGATGGAACAGCACCGTTCAGTCCTATGTTTAGTGGGCTAAAAATCCAGAATGCATCTGTATCAATATTTTCTGGTGTGGAATGTGTTATTTTGTGAATTTATAGTGCAATCCTGGGTTGGTATAAAACCAAAACATAATGGCCACAACTGATCCATTGCTTTCCTTAGTGATTGCACTACATGTAGAGCTTTGTGCCAGAGTCTCTCTGTATAAATATGGTCCTACATTTTCTTTACTTCCCTGGAATGTGTTTCCAAAAGAAGTAGCAATCTGAAAGTAAGAAGTGCTGGTATTTCATGAAATAAATACTATATTTTGAAAATAGTGTTTTTGTATATTTTTTTTATATATATAATACAGTCTGAACATTATAGGGACATGTTGCTATTGTCTGAATCTAAAACACAAACATATATTGGTCATTGGTGATATTTGCTTTTCTAGTAAAAATGTATTTAAAATGTAGATAAAAAGGACCTTGTGCATAAAGGCAACAAAGAAACGACGCAATAAACATCTTATACTAGGGAACATCTGGAAAATTACTGCGAAATAAGTTCAAATAGTGTGTATTTTATGTTTGTGTGTTAGTACTATGCAAAAGTTTTAGCCAGGTTAAAAAATACAGTGTAAAGTAAAAATTATCATGCTGATAGCTTTAACAAAATGCAAAGTGAGTGAACAAAAGAAAAATCTAAATCAATATTTGACAAGTCAGGGATTTTGTAGGCAAATCGTTTGGTATAATTGTTTAGTAACTATAGGTGTAGGATTAATGATCATTAAATTAATATGTAGGTTGAAACCCAATCATTAGCCGAAACGGAAACCACTGTGTAGGAGGAATAGAACTGGATGAGGAACGGCCAAACTCACTAGCAACGTGAGGTTGTTGAAGACTGAGCACAGCAACAAGACACAGAGTATTTCATCACCAAGGTCTCCCCCAAACAGGAGGTTCTATATATTCTGCCCAAGCACAAAGAAACAGCACTGTTGAGGGCTGTAGATGCAGTGGTCGACCAAGGAAGCTTAGTGCAACAGATGAAAGACCCATCATGCTTATTTCCCTTTGCAGTTGGAATTGTTAGAAAACCGTGGGATCCTGCTCAGAAGTGATCTTTATAGAAGACCTGCGGGCAAAAAGCCATACTTCCCATGTGGAAACAAGGCCAGTTGACTCAACTATTCATGAAAACACAGAAACTGGATTGCAGAGAAATGACAACAGGTGCTGTGGACTGATGAGTCCAAATTTGAAATATTTGGCTGAAGCAGAATGCAGTTTCTTCGGTGAAGGGATGGAGAACAGTACCAGAATGAGTGTTTGCAGGTAATGGTGGAGGTTCCTTGCAACTTTAAGGCTTCATTTCTGCAAATGGTGATTTGGTCAGAATTAATGGTCTCCACAGATACTTACCCATCATGTAGTACCATTAGGGAGGCATCTGATTGGCCCCAAACGTATTCTGCAGCATGACAAGAACCCAAGTCATACAGCCAAAGTCGAGAAGAACTATCTTCAGTGTAAACAAGAACAAGGAGTTCTAAAAGTGATGATACGGCTCCCACAGAGCTCTAATCTCAAAACCATCAAGTCTGTCTGGGATTATATGAGGAGAGTGAAGCAACTGAGGCTGCTTTGGAACAAGCTACCTGCCAAGTTCCTTAAACTGTGCAAATGTAACTTGAAGAAGTGACGCTGTTTTGAAGGCAAAATATTAATGTGATTTAGAATTTTCTTCAGTTCACTCACTTTGCATTTTGTTAAATTCTAAAAAAAACAAACATTTTTTTCCACAACCGCCTAAAACTTCTGCACAGTACTATATGTGTGTGTCTCATACAACCACAGGCAAGGACTCTCAAGCTTTATACTGTATGTATTTATATGCAGTGTGTGTGTATGTATATATATATATATATATATTATATATATAAATTAATGAAAGAGCCATGATTGTGCTCAGCTAGTTGTTTTCTATCACTCACAGCTCAAAGATCTATGCCAAATACCAAAAGAGCTTCAAACAACACTAAATACAGATTATAGGCTACAAGAATCCACATAATCCAAATATTTCAGTTGATGTTAATCACTTTATTTACTGTGTCACTTTTCCTAAATGTTTGCTTAACTGAAGATCTATTTGTTATTACTGTTCCTCTGGTATCAGGTGCCCTCTTTCACCTCTGTTCTTGTGGATGCTTCTGAAGAAAGCATAAAAAGAAGGGAGGTAAGCAGAGGTCCGGTTCCTGAGTAATGCCGCTTTTCTTACACGATTCTCAAGACAGTATCTGGTAGAATTTTGCGGAGGTAAGATTCATAATGTTATATCCTTAAAAAGGCAAATTAGATGAGTGGACATTTTGTCCAATTTGTTCGCGCTTAATATTGAGACTATGCATTTTCTGGAAAAAAAATACTTTTACACTAATGGCTGTACCATGCCGGGAAGTCTTCTTTGAAATCCAAACGCAAACAAAAATATCTAACTATGCAAACAACCACAGGTTAATTTGTGTTATCACATTATGTTAATATAATGCATTTGAAAGAGACTTTCAGAAGGAACCAGGCTCATCGTGAAAAGCCAAAAGCCAGCACAATGCAGTTGCAGCTTTCTAAAACCTTGTCGGATAGAGGTCTTTTGGTTCCATTATTCTTCTTCTTTTGATGGCACACAATTTTCAAGGACTACATTAATCACTGAAAACAGCACTGTCGATGGAACAAGGCAACATTTTACCAGCCTTTGAAAGTTCTTTGTTCCCTGCTGTATTGTATGGTTGATAATAAAGTGTTGTGTCTTCGTTGTCTGAGCTGAATCCCTGTGTATATTTTCGAATGTGAAAATGTTTGTATGAGCTCACAAAAAGAAGATTTTGTTTAACAATTTCAGTTCCTGAGGTTGTGAATTTATTGTCCTGAGCATTGTGAGGAACATGCAGCTATAACTCCATGAGAGTTTGGGAAGAAACTGGGTGCTTCTGCCTTTAACAGTTGATGTGTTTTTATTATTAATTTATTCTTTGTCTTTACACACGTGTCAGACCTTACCTCCGTGGGAGTTGGACAATGACCACATATAACGGCTGCCGGAGACTATGGCAGAGGCCCCTGGGCTGCTGCCCCACCTTAATCCGGGCCTGGGCCTAGAGCTCAGGTCTAAGTAGGGAGACAGTGTCCTGCTGCACAATGGGCTCAATAACAAGGGATACTTTTATATGCCCAACTGGCCTATTTATGCTATAGAGGCTATGCTGACTCAGCATGACCTCTGTACATTTTAAAAGGCACTGCACACTTTTAAGGCACGGGATGCCGGGATATGATGTGATGTCCCGGTGCTCTGTTTTTTAAAGCCATGGAGTGTCTTTTATTCTACCTGGGACACCAACCATTGAGGAGGAGGTGACTGGAGGGGGGCCAAGGTAGCTCCAAAGGAAAATACATCACTGCTCAACTTGCCCATGTAGAGCAGTCTTGCCATATTGAGTGCTGTTAGAGGATAAAACCTTTTTAAAACTTCAGAGAAATAAAGTGTGGACCATTGTCCAAGTTGAGCAAGCATTGTGGAGACCAAAGCAATGGTTCTGGTTGAAGAAGTGATAGACATGGAGACTATTTCTGGTCATTTGGAGTAGGCTCAGCAAACTCAAGTGCACTCTGGACCTAGGCCATGCTTTAGATGAATCCCAGATGGGATTTTGTTGCACCTGTACACAGGATGTATATGCAGCCACATAAGCAGTTACTGTATGTACTTATCCACCAAATTATCCCTCACTGCTCACTACTTTCTGGTGTGAAGTAACTACAATAGCATTTTCTGTAAAAGGGCTGACATTATTACTTTTGAGCCTCATATGAGGCAGCCCATGGGACTTTACAATTTCTTTCCTTGTGGCAAAGAAATAAGTTGGGTCAGATAATCTGAGAGTGGTGGTAAAAATATGATGGACCACAGGAAACCGTGAAACTGTTTGTTGTGACACTGATAACACATTTTGTTTTAATCTGCAGCTGGCTGTAATCTGAGCATAATTTCTTAATGTCATAATAAACCAGAAGTCTGGATTCCAATAACATTTGTTTGGAACTATTTTAAGGTCTATGGAATTTTATCTAACAAACAATGCAGTGGGTAAAACAATTGAGCCGGATGTGACACAAGACTGTAATAATACTTGAAAAGGCCCAGGTCGAAAAGGAACTGCATAACGTTTATAGGAGTCAGAGCATGGACCAGTTCTTTAACTTTCTCCTCAGTTGCGTGCAGACCAGGCTTATCCAATAAGCCCAATATTCAAGGCGCCTTTAAAGAAATAACAATTACATTATTTTTTAATCCACATTCCTGGAGACGATGGCATTGTCCTCACTGATGACAAGCATGTCATTTTACATGCAATGTGTGTGGGGAACCGCATTTAGAGAGCCATGTATCCCAGAGGAGTGATGATGTCATTTGAGTATGGTTTTATAGTAATGGGAAGTAAGGGATGGTGGAGAACTTACTGGACCCAGTTTTTTTCTGTAATAACTGAGAACGCTGCTCTAGTGTCTACTTCCATGGAAAGCAACACTGTGGTCTGTAACTTTAGAAATCTGTCCCTCACATTACTTGTATAAGGTAATGCCCTCCTCGAGGTCAGACTTTGTTGTTTTAAGTCCTTTGTAGAGTCAGGACTTTCAACCTAGTCTTCATGTTTGTGTTCGCAAAACAAAAACCTTATATTCCACAAATATTCACCCTTTCTCATGTTTGTTTCGGGAAAATATTTGTGTATGTTCTTCGTGTTTGTTTTTCTCTCCATTTTCTAGCAGGGGTTAATAAAAGGGTTAACGCGTAACACTTACCAGCAGCTTTGATGCCAGGATTTTAAAGACTCTATTGGTCGCTGGCATTGGCCTCCTGTGGCATCAACCAGTGAAGGGCATCAAGGGTATCAATTTTATTTACCATAGCATATAACGCTAGATGCTCCACCCATGCAATGGTTTGTATCACCTTCCACGCCATTAGGCTACTACTCTACATTATTATAAATATTACTAGTTATAATCAATACATCTGGCATTACAGTCCCACTCCAAAAGTAAAGGGTGACTATGACCTTGTATTCAACCAAGCAAGCACAAATGAAAGATGTTGTCAAACTCTAGAAATGTGGAGTCCTGGAAGAAAAAAAAAAGGACTAAAAAAATGGTGTCTAATACACGGCTCGGTTTTGCAGTCCTTTTTATTTTGTCATGACAACTGCATAAACATTTGCAAATTATTGTCAAAATAGCCTTCACATGTCGTACAGTAAATGCCTTGTTAAGAAAGGATCCCACTGCTTTTCCAAATTGCAATTACGTGGAGACAGTTCTGGGAAATATTCCAAGGACTATAATATTGCCTTTGAACATCACTTTGAAAATTAATGTTTTCTAAACCGAGAACACATCCACCAGAAATATAGGTATCTGAATGCTGAATAAACCATAAATAACATAAATTAGCAGCTAACAAGAAGGGCGTCATTCCTTATGTAGACTATTTTATATTGCTTGCATGATATAAACTGATACATCTTATTTTATGCCAGCCATGTACATCTCCGTGGGGGTGACAATAAAATAGAATTCCAGTTCCATATCACTGGAGCTTTTGCTAGAGTCCAGGTGTGGCTGAGAAGGAATACATTTATATTATTTGAAATGGATTTATCACTGCATAATTCTTTCAATGTTTCCAGTTCATAGCTCATAGCAAACTAAAGCGTATGATGATTTTATGTGCACTCGCCTAGCGGGCTTAATAGCTTCAACAGAGATATAAGATGACAGATAAAATAGTTCTTTCGATACAAACTAGTATGTAGCAGATTCCTTTGTATCTCAGAAAAATACAAGTTAATGTTCTTTATTTCAAGAAGATACTAAATAAAAACATTTGTATGCAATTTTTGTTATTATTTTGAATAATATTATCATTCCCAAGATGGGGGTAGCTTTAGGATACTATGCACAGGATTATTATCATTACATGCTTTGTGTTAGTAGTAATTAAGATTAAATAGGGTATATAGGGTATTGTCCAGATGCACAATATGTTAATTTAACAGAAGAAAATGCCACCAGCCCCCTAAAGATCCGAACGGGTGGGAGCAGGTTGTTAACACGAATTGAATTCCAAAAACTCTAAAGAGAGGAAAAAATAACTGCAAAAAATAGTTTTTAAAAAATATAAATTTCCGTAAAAAAGAATTGTGGGTAAGTGTACTACCTAAAATAGGAGAGACACGTGTTTTGCCAAGACAGAGTTTAACCCTTGTTTGATTCAGGGAATCAGTGAATGGATAGGGCTGCACCTCTAGAATCTTTTTATATAGGGCTATTATTGTCAGAACCTAGTTAGGTGTAAGAATTACTTTACTTTAAGCGAGGGAAGCTTGTGAGATGAATTGAGTTCCTGCCAGGGAATATCCACTTGGGCTGAGATGTGGTGAAATAGAACTAGCATTGCTTTCCCTCACTAGTAGAGCTACCCTATTTTAAGACACTTACCCATCAATTCTTTATTTTCATTTATATTGAATAAAAATACATTTTTAGCAGTTATATTAAGCTGTTTGTCATCTTTAAAATCACAGGACTACTGTAAGCATTTAGAGGTCATGCATGATTGGGATACAAATGAAAAGTTCAAGGTATAAAGAATAGAAGACTATGGCATGCTTAAGCCTAGACCAGTGGAAGTCCGCAATAATGTTACTATCTACGAGGAAGCAGAACTGTGTTTTGTAGTTACCTTTATACTTTGCATCTTAGTTCTGCTCCTTTGTACAGATGGTATAGGACAGCAAAGGCGAACCTATGGCCTGCCTCCCAGAGTTGGCACACCAAGGACTCTTTTGTGGCAAGCAGCTAGGTTGCCAACGGACCAGTTATTTTTTTTAAATCGATCCAAAATAAAGGGATCACAAGGTCTGTTCATAGAGGAAAAAATTAAGCATCTATCTTTAACATAAATATCATGTCTTATGAGACGTGCGAGCGTTCCGCAGGGGGAGGCAGGTACCTCCGCTAGGCCATAGGCAAGTCATCAGTACAGGGATCACGTTGCCACTTTGCAGTACATAGTTGGCACTCTAGGAATTTCACAAGTGAACCATTTTACATTGGCGATAATGCCTTTTGCTGTTTAATGGCCTTTTGGCTAAGATCAAGCAAGCAACTGTGAGAGAGGGAAACCTCAATCTGTTTGCCTTAAGGCTGAGGGCTCATTGAAGCCTGAGGTGTGCTTTGGAGTCCCCAAATTGTCGATCTGGGAACACATAACTGTGGTCTGTATTAGTGAGAGGGCACACTGTGTATTTACTGCTTGGTGGTGGTGGTAGAAGGACTGATCACACATTGTAATCTTCAGTGCACTTTTTGTTTCCATTCTAGCTTGGCTTATGGCTGGTAATTTTGTTACAGCTCTGGCCGGGGGTCCATTTCAGCTTCTTTTGAATTATTATTTTAAAGCAAATAGAACTTTTTAGCTTTGGCATATTACAGTGGTGCCATGTCCCTTAAAACTTGTTTTTTGGTGGAGGAGGTATGGGGTGGCCCACCTTTCCTTTTTCTTGTCTTCACCGCTTCCCCCATTCAATGCTGCAAATTGCTTATGTAATCATGAGTTAAAACCCTGGCGAAAGGGTTTATTGCTGATTCATTTGTGTTTAAATTTTGCACTTAACCCTACACATCGACAGGAATACTTTATTGGACAGAGCGGTTTAGTTGTTAAACACAAGAGCCATTAAACACTGATGCATGATAATTCCAGATTTCACATATAAATATCTTAAGAGGTGCAGATCTTATACTATCATGTATTTCCAATAATAGGCAGTACTCCAGAGGGTTCAATGAGGTTTCAAATTATAAACTGATATGACATACCGGTAAGTCTCGAAATTGATCGATGTGGGATTAAGAATTTGAATATGGCTTTGTTTGTCTTCTAGAACTGGCTTCAAATGTAAACCAGTCTAGAATATACTGAATAAGGATGATAGCAATAGGTTACTTTGAAAGGAAAACAGCTTCTGAAAAGCTTTTGAAAGGGAACAGGATCTCTAACACCAGAATGTACAGCATTTCCATAGCAGCCCTGTTATGGTCAGTTTATTAAAAATTTTAAAAAAAACAACCTTCCTAAATGGACTAGTTTTGAGGCTTAAAATGCAAAGTAAAAGTAAAAGCATGGCTATGCACTATGAAGCCATAGTATATGACGGAGCTTACCACAAGGAATCTAATTAATAAAACACCACAGGGCTGCAGCCTTGGTTTATATCTAAGTGCTGGAGATAGCTTGGACTCAAGTGACCATCTGTCAGCGGTCATCTAAAATAATCAGATTTTGTAGACATAGGCTTTGAATATGGCATTCGGTAAAGGTGAAAGTTGAGTAAATCCAAAAGAAACCTGTTTACAGGCGGTACAAATAGTACAAGGACGGTGGGTGCTCAGACCAGCTGAATTGGAAAGCACAAGTACATAATTAGAGGTGTGAAAGCTTAAGCAGAGGCGAAAATAACCCTTCCTTTTACAAATGGGACAAAAGATTATCTGAGTGGCCGTCAGAAAGGAGGAAAATGAAAAGAAGGGTAGTAAGCCTTAAAAACGAGGAGCCTGAACAGATTGAAGATCATAGGTTACTACCTAACAAGTATTACGGTTCAGTCTGTAACAGAAGACAAACAGGGTACACGGAATTCAAGGGGCAAGAGCATGCATTGTGTAATTACTAAGCAGCACACCATAGTAGAGCCCTCACACTGGATAAGATCAATAAGGGCAGATGCGTTTTGCCCTAAGGTAAGTAAAAACTGATGTATATCCACTGCTCCATTCCTTCAACTTTACAACTAGACACAATAACTCTCAAAAAGTGCATGCTAAGTATTTATTATTTAATATTATAAATCTTCACTATAATCATGCTTCTCGTCAATACTGTGAAAGGTGCCAGCTATATCTCATTGTTTGTCGTCATCATGGCACTGAACGGGAAGTTAGAATTCTTCTAACTTTATTTTCTTGTTCTGATACCTAAGAAGAATGGTAAAAAATCGATATCAAATGCTGTGGCTTTCCTATTCTATAGTAATGTAAGCAGTAGACTAAATACATTTTTGTGTACGATATATTTTTTGTTAAACGCCAGACAAAAAAGGCATTCATTAGATTAGAATTTAAAGCAGGTGCACTGCAAACACAAAAAGACATAAAGAAGTGAAAAGAAAAAGACAGCATTTAATCCTGAAGATCTACCCAAACTTATTACAATCTTTCATTGAGAATGAGCGAAAGATAGAAAGAAGGAATAAACCAATCAGTGGCTGCCAATTGGTGTACAGGAAAAGAACGTTTCTGTAAATCTGAAATGTTTACTTCTTGAGTGCTAAAGAAAAACTCCCCTTTGGCTCTCCTTCAGCCATCATCCATGTGTTCATTGCCCGTTTCTCCCTTTCATGCTTTCTGCTACCTCCCTCGATGCCCTAGTGTCTCTGTCCCATGCTCACATACCCTGAGTCACTATCGTTTTTGTAGATGAAATGATCCCTTAGGGCTTGTTAATAACTTTTATAGCAGGTCATTAATACAAAACCAGGAAGAATGCTGTGTGACAACACACACCCCTTTAGGTAATCATGACAGGTAGAATGTAGGGGGTTACACTAATCTCAAGGTAAAAGGGAACATTCTTAATGTTCCAAACTATATTTGAAAACCATCCTTCCTTGCTTTAAACTGCATTCAATGTATTTACTATAATAAATAAGTTGAATGATTCATTTAGTTTATTGAATATAATACTCAAACATAATGCCATTGATATGAAATATGACCTTCCTTGACTTTTGTACAATTTTTACATGTGGTATAAATACAGTTGCATATCATAAGTATTCTCATCTTTATATAATATTGATACAAACTGATCCTAACTTCCCATAACTTACCCATCATGATATCCATTGTACTCTGTTGAATTCTGATCCAGGTTGCATTCGCAATAAGGCCTCTTATTGGATCTGGGATCTGTCCACATAACTCTCTCTATCAAGAGAGAAAGGTTGTTTTATTAGATCAGAGGATAATCAGTACCACAAAGGACACTATTGATAGATGATCAAAAAAGGCATTTTATAGCGCAGGGAGAACTGTAGAAAATATTTCGATTAGCACAATGCTCATCTGAATTAGTGATGAATTTCTCTTTCCTGAAAGCAAGAGTTATACTGCGTCATAGAAAATAACACATGTTGGCTAACAGACTGATTAGGCACATTTATCACTGGGTTGTGATAGCCCGTCCCTGAAAACTGCCAGTGGTCTACTGGAGAGACTTAAACATGCTAGAGAAAGGTGTAATAATACCTTTTTTTTCCTGGATTCTTGTGTTCTGCTCCATCCGGAAAATATTGTACAAGGTTCTAAAATCAAATTCTGTGAACATTGATATGAAAATCCACAGATTTCTGGAATAAAAATGAAAGGTTGATGAGCTGAGTTGTATTTAGTTGTAAGTCACTGTTATGGTTGCACAATATAGAATATGTTGACGGAGTGTTTACTTTTTCCAGATCTTTGCTGGTGCCTTGGTGTAGCTGCTAACGCATGCTGCAATGTGGTCACCAAGTCTCCTCAGGCAGGTATGGATCTTCTTTTTCTTTTTTCCAGGTTTAAAACCCTCTAGTCTTTTGAGATATCCTTTTACTGGCCTTATCAACTCCTTGCACTAAATAAGAAGAATGTTGAATATTTTTTGTGCTAATGTATAAAAACATTGTACAATTTCCTTGTGCTTAAAATGAATTAATTAAGGGAGAAATCTATATTTTATACCAAGACTTAAAATAATAGATTGTGTCTTGCACACAATTTTGGTTCCATTACTTTTTGCTTTTAAATAATTACTGACAATTATTATATTCATCCATAGAATGCTTACAGTGAGAAAGCTGTCCAGGTCCAGGCAATCCTTGTCTTGTTCAGGTGGTTTCTTGTTGGTCCTAGATGCTACAGAAGATGACTTCTCTGTTTGCTTGCATTTAGAATCAACATCAGGTTTCTTTTTCCCTGGCTTTAATGAGAAATAGAATTCAAAAATGTGTATACTGCATGAGATTACAGGTCAAAAGCAGAGAAATTACGGCTACCTTATGTGATTAAAAATGGTCGATCTATCGTTTGCATGCAAATATGTGCAAAGCAGACAGCACCATTAAGCGTATGTTTTTAACTGAATTAAGGTCAGTGAACTATGAGATTTCTGGTTAGGAGATCATTTAAACTCTCAGACTTACCTATACATTATAATGGGCCTCTCATGGTGAATGTCTTATTGGGTATAGCACTATCTACATTACCCCTAGTCTCTAGCAATGCTTACTGGTGAAGAAGTAAAGAAACATCCTATCAGTAGGTGTATAGTGGATGAAAATAAGGTGTATTTGTCCCTATTAAGCAGTTGTTTTTGCTCAACAGCTGATTCAACAAATGATAACTGGATCAGATTAAAAGAGAATCGCAAATGTCCATTGCAGGATTTGCAATTTTCATCGATAAGATGCATTGGCACCACAGACAGAGTATGGGTCGGTGTAATTACCAAGTGGAAAAAGTCACAACCCTCTTAATTAATAACCAGAGCAGCGTTAGGAGCAGGACACTTTTTCAATACAGCCAGAATTAGGTCTTTTAATCACTCAAATATGCTTAAAATACATGGTTATACATAGCTAATTGAAATAAGTTACTTATATATGAGGTTATTAAAGACGATAGAATTATACTATATGATCTTTACTATATGATAGAGGTATAATCACTATTTCACTATACTACAAAATGCACAAAGGAAAATAACATACAGCATGTTAGTTATACTTACAATTCACTATCTAACTGTTAATGTTACACAAAAATGTGTCATTTTCTTTGACTATTCAAATACAAACTGTCAACTGATGAGAATCTGATGTAATGGCGACTGTGTAAGTCCTTGTAATAGCTGAAGTCTCTCAATGTTTTGCTGCTATTTTCATAATAATATCTTATATTTAATTGTATTAATTTATTGTGTCCAGACATCCCCAGACAGCTAACATCAACAAACTTAAAACATCTGATACAGGGTATTTACCCCTGTATCCTCCTTTACTAATTTCACCTATTCACACACATATATATACATGCATTCACTTTCCTACCCCTGCATGTGTGAGCAGGGGTAGGAAAAGCAAAAGTGCCCACAAGGCTTCTTGGAAAAATTATGTCAATGCAATGTTATTGAAAAGTCTGCCATGAAGTCCATTACTGCCAGTAACTATCCATCAGGCATCAGTTACTTCCACAAGCCTTGTCACATATGTCTGTTAATGTATGGCCACTTCTACCTCTGTCTACTTTCTTTCTAGCGTGTGTCTAGTTTGTAGTCCTATCAATGTCCAGCCTTCGTTAGAGACATTTTCTAAACAAATCACTTGCATGAGAGAAAATTACAGACCATTTTTTTGGAAATGTATCCCAGTTCTTGAAATCACAGTGTTTCTGTGTTCCAGATCAACACAGATCAGCAGTGGGTCAATGTAGATCAACACAGATCAGCAGTGGGTCAATGTAGATCAACACAGATCAGCAGTTTGTCAACACAGATCAATAGCATATGAACATGTCTGCCGCGGTGTCAATGAGCTGAGCTCACAATAAGCTGCATCATCAAACATTCTATTAAAGGGAAGGTAGCACTGATATAACCCAGAACATTTAAAGAAATATTGTTAAAGTGAACTTATTAGTAAAATTAAAAAATGCCCATTAATTAATGCAGAGTAACGATTTGTCAGTGTGTTTTCATTGGGTTGTTTAAGCTGTTAAGCATCTTTTCAGGGATTTTAAAATGTTAATATATGAGATACAGGACGAGTCCACCCGTAAAGAAAGGCTTTAATATCAGATATATTAAATGTTTCATTTAATTAAAATGCACAATTAAAAGTCATTATGTAATTAATAAAATGGATATAGTTCCAGGACACTCAAAAGTAGGTTACAATAATGGGGAAAAAATGAAAACTATTTGAATCATAAAGCACGTGTTCAGTAAGCATAACCTTATGATCGTACCTAAATGTCTCCAGTTCAAGTGGTATCAGACTCTTTTATACAACGGCATAATTGATGATGATTTATGAATGTGCAGCGGGTGAAAATACAGGAAAAGGATGTGCAGAACTGTAAGCGTGTCAATGTATAAATTGTTTTCTTAACAGTTGTGATGGTTTTAGGACAAATCCATAATTCAAAAGCAAATCTGCAAACAAGCACATGGTACAATTGCTCCTTAAAAAGTGATACGTATCTCTTCTTCCCCATCTAGTCAATGTTGCCATAAAAATACAATTTCCGAGGTTTGGTTCTTCTGCGAGTAACTGCTGGCTGTATACACTTGGACGCACACCGTGAGCCCGATCTCCCAACAGGATGACCTGCCTTTAGTGAGCAGATGGGCCTAGCACACATAGTCAATGTTGTTATGTTTTAAAAGGTTTATTTATATGAATGGGGTGATAGACAATTTCAAGCCTATTGTCCTTCCAGTTATTAAAGAACCTTGTGCACATATATTCATATGTAAAAGAAGGTTATTTCTTTCTCACAGTGTTAACATTACATGCAAATACATTAAAGATATTCGATTAAGAATGCAAGTCAAAAGATTGGGAAATTTGTTAAAATAAAAACATACCAAATACATCATGATAACAATGTAGTTACAAATCAACTAGTAAAACGGTTTGTAGTAAAATATAAAAATCTACAATTATAAATATAAATTTGGTCCATGCCACTATTACAATATGTACAGCAATTGTCAGGTTATTTCTCCTACAGAGGAACAGATGTTATCTCAAAATGGTAAAGTGTTAAAATGTATTTGCTCAATAATAAGACGACTCGGATTATAAGACGACCCCCCAAAATCTGAATATTAACTTAGGAAAAAAAGAAAAAGCCTGAATATAAGACGACCCCAAAGGAAAAAAGTTTTACCAGTAAATGTTAATTCATGTAAACTATTTTTTTAATAAAAGCTATGATTGAGAAAAATATTTTTTTTGTGTTTATTTCCTTGTATCTTTCAACCTGTCCCCCAGTTACGCACATCTGCCCCCAGGCTTGCCACTCCAATATGGCACTGTGGCCCATGATATGCCTTTTAACCCTCTATATGCCACTGTGCCCCATGGTATGCCTTTTGACCCCCTATGTGCCACTCTGCCTCCAGAAATGCCTTATACCCCTATATCCCATTCTGGCATTTAGGGGGTTAAAATGCATATTATGGGGCAGAGTGGCATATAGAGAGGTATAAGGCATTTCAGGATGCAGAGTGCTCTATTAAATGCCCCCTTAACACCACTCTGCCTCCTGAAATGCCTTATACCTCCCTATATGCCACTCTGCCCCATAATATGCATTTTAACCCCCTAAATGACAGAGTGGCATATAGGGGTATAAGACATTCCAGAAATGCCCTATGCCCCCATTTAACACACACACAACACACACAACACAACACACACACACACCACACACTTACTTACCGGTACCAGTGCTTCCAATTTCCTGCTCTATTGCCGGGGCAGCAGGTTGACGTCTCCTTCCGCTGCAGCCGGAAGGAGGTGGAGTTGGCAGCGGGGGTTTGTATGCGTCCGTCACGCATACTTTCCCCGGCTGTCAGGGATCAGAGTTCCCCGCACCGGTGCCGCACTGTCAGTGAACTCTGATCTCTGACTGTCGGGGAAGGTCTGCGCGACGGACGCAGACAACCCTGGCTGCTAGCCACACCTCCTTCCGGCTGCAGCGGATGTTGTCTACGCGCATCGCGTAGACGTCAACCCGCTGCCCCGGCAATACAGCAGGAAGCACCGGTAAGTGTGTGTGGGGGGTGTTAAATGGGGGGGGGCAGGAGGATCCAGGTCCCCTGCAGCGGTGCTGGGGATCTGGATCTTAGTCTCATAATCAGACCTCTATTTGAGGTCTGATTAAAAGACGACCCCGATTTGAAGACGAGGGGTATTTTTCAGAGCATTTGCTCTGAAAAAACCTCGTCTTATAATCGAGCAAATACGGTACTATTTACAATCCCACATAAAAGCAACGGAAATCCTAGAGAACTCAAGACTTTCTGCACTTTGATGCGACAATAAAAAATGAAAGTGTAAAATGTGTACACCTATAAATATAGTTAAAATAGTTAAAAACTTTTAGTAGGAAACGTAATACTGTGGCAACCGGGCCTAATGCCATTCACAGCAACACTGCAAAAATTGCCCAAATTATTCTTGACATTACAGACAGATTACAAAAAGTCTTTCAAAAGGCACACATTATTAATTGTAGATGGAGGGTAAAGTCACAGGTGACAGCTTAGTTGCTGATGGAATGTAAACCTATTATATCTGTGCCATCCGATTTTGCCTTGATTTCAAACACGTGGGACAACCGTGTGATTTTCATAATTATACCAAAGACTCCAAGCTCTCTGATGTGTTTCCATCTGGTACGGCTGATCCATTGCTCTCCATGCAGGCCAGAGGGCTTTCTTCCTGCCTTGTGCTCACAAGACTCAGTATTGCCTTGAATAGAAACTGGTATTGTTCCTGTAAGATCCAAGGAAGCAGACATAGCATTATTTATTAAAATCGGGGTGCCGAAAATGTTTTTACAACTCTTCTTTAAGGCACTTAAAAACATTTCTATATAACTGCTGTGCAACTCCATTTGATAAATTATAAAAACTACACGTGTTTAACCCCAATGTTAAATTCTGTACAAGTTTTTAAAACAATTACAGTTACATAAAAATGTACAAAATAAGCAATAAGGTTAAACGATGGACTGTAGGAAACATTACACTCTAAACGGATGAGATGTAATTTGTTGTAGAAATTTGGTTGAAAAAAATTATAGTACACTGTAAGGACCTTTTATGCTTAAAGTGAGATTAAAGATATATGAGTAGTGTTTTAGCTGTAGTGCCGTAATGTTATGGTATACATGAGCAAAATTCTACTGTCTATAATAAAGCCAACTGCTCATGTGTGACGTCACAAGCCATTTCATGACATGTGATGCTTTGTATAAAGTAATCTTGACTTTCAACCTCAACACTTAGACTTAAGCAGAGGAAAGGGTTTTTTACAGTGATGACAATAAGGATTTCTCTGCCCGCAGAGGTAGTTTTATCAGAGTCTGTACAGACGTTTAAACTGCAACTGGATGGATACTTGGAAAAACATAATATTCGGGGATATAATCTTTAATTATGGGGAAACAGCTTATTGATCCAAGGAGAAATCTGACTGCCATTTTGGGGTCAAGAAGGAATTTTTTCCCTGGTTAGTGCAAAATTGGAAGAGCGAAACTGGGGGGTTTTTTGCCTTCTTTTGGATCAACAGCAACAAATTAACAGATATAGGCAAGGCTGAACTTGATGGACGCATGTCTTTTTTCAGCCTATGTAGCTATGTAACTATGTAACACTTTACAAAGTTACCTTGAGTCGCTTGTTTGGAGAAATGATTTACCAGTATAACAGGGCTGGTAAAAGTATATGAATCATTAAGGGAAAGCAAGACAATTGTTCTCCATATTATTCTAACTGGCTTCATAATATTGAGGAAGTAAGAAAAAAAGAAGTGTTAAGAATTATTTATTCTTTACATAAGTAAGAATTATTTACTATATTTCTTTCAAAATAAGCTTTTAGAAATATACTTACAACGTCTGTAAAAATTCCAGGTCTCATCAGATTAATCATCTTTGCTACCTGATAGACATCAACAGAGTTTTCATTTTCCAGCTGATGCATAAGGGTGTATAATGCACAGAATG
Source organism: Spea multiplicata (assembly GCA_009364415.1). Classification (NCBI taxonomy): domain Eukaryota; kingdom Metazoa; phylum Chordata; class Amphibia; order Anura; family Pelobatidae; genus Spea; species Spea multiplicata. The sequence continues at coordinate 8,234 of VKOC01000814.1, read as the reverse complement.
TTCCAGCGGTCAATCCTCCATATCTGAAATCATAAGAACAGACATAACTAGAGGTATGTATCGATACTGCAAACTTTACAAGTAAATAAAAAAGGCAAAAACTATCAAACAAATGTGTAAGACTTTTTATGTCATAACTAAGTCAATGAATGATATAAAATATCTAGAATACTACAATGAAAGCAGTGGGTATAATGGAGGCACTGTTGGGTTATTACCATAGAATCTAAAAATAAATCTTGAAACTTTGTGTTTTTTAATGTGAAAGCTTAAAACAGATCTGCTAAGGTTTATTTTTTTTCTAAATAGAACTTCACTAAACATTTTTATAATATGTGTCCTTGGACATGGTCTGTGATATTGAGGCCAGCATCTGCCGAATGAAGTACATTCATACGCATGTTACACTTTCATACTCTTGCTGTGTGTGGCCTTATGTATTCAGCGAGTGGCTGCATTCTGTAGGGTCTGATCAGCCATATCGGCCACCAGACCACTGGGCATTTTCTGAGCATGACCGACATCATCAGTGTTTGAAGGTTCACAGGTAACAAAGTCTCAAGGTCTTAATGGTAGCCCTCTATTCATTCTTTGTCCGTCTTAAAGCATTTTTTTTTTCACTTGAAATTTTTTTATTGAGACATCCACATTTTAAACCTACTTCTGTTATTGCCAAACTCATTTCCACCAATGGCCCATTTATAAAATGTTATGAAAATTACAATAAAAGTGTAGATTACTCATTACATTTTCATCTACAGGACATTTGTGGCTTTTGCCAGTTTGGAGTTCACCATTTCATCTAGGAGAGTGTTCTGATAAAAAAGATCTGGATCTTCCAGCAACATGCAAAGACGTTCACAAACCAAATACATTTAAGCTGCAGCAAAATATTGCTTTGACGGAAGGGAATACATGACCTTGCCCATGGACTAGGTTTTTAAAAAGGAACTTCTTAAGTATAAAACTATTTACCATTTATCATTACTATTTATATTATTAATAAATTTCATCAATAATTTTATGCATAATTTATTATTTATATCCATGATTTTATAATATATATTTACATATCTAAATTATTCACAATCTTACTTACGACCATCCTTTTATGTATATCTTGGATCAATTATTTTTAACTTCAGTTTTACTCTATTTAATACATAGATTTATATCCATATTATTCCTTCGGATAAAACGATTTTTAATTCAATAATAAAATACACATAAGATATAGTTTATTAATGACCAGTTTGGATGAAACTATTTTTAGCCTTGATTGAGCAATTTTAAAGAATGACTTCTAATTTGATTTCATAATCATCTCTATTCATATCTTTGTATACATATACATATAGGTATGAGGTTTTATCACCCTCAGGTTACCTAGATCCATCACACATACATATCATTTACAACAATGACATTCCACATAATTCACACACAATATATGTGAAGCCCATTTAGATATGTATATGAACGGCTCATTCACTAAGCACTTTGATTTGATTCATAATTTATTTCCTGTAATTATGAATATATAAGGAATACCACATGATAGGATTAGCAACATCATTCATCTCTATGTCCATAGATCGTTTTTTTCCGTTTTCTGTCTTCTTTTAAATTTTCATTTCATCTCGTTTGGGTCTCCACACGCTCCGTTCACCCTGCTCTTGAAATATACACATCGTGATCTTTTCTGATTGGTTTCCATGTTTAATTTCGTCGAATCTCACTCACGTTCCTTCTGTGCCGGTGCACTCCTAGGATGCATGAGCCGCGATCATCCGTTGAAGGTTGATTAATGCGTTTAACATCCTTTGCTCCTGTCTCCTGAGTGATGCATCTGAACATCCTCACGTATAGAGGTGACGCGGTCCTCGCTCCTCGCCGGCAAACTTTATTAACAAACGGGAGAACAACCAACCTGAAAAACAGAAAAAAACTGAAAAAAACTGACAAGACGTGATGACAACAAAGGACAAAGGTCAAATACGCGATGACATACACGGAAATACACACACAAACCACTATAAAAGAACAGATATAATGAACGGAAATATATACAGACTGCTGAATTTGCTGATACATACGGACACCTGTACCAATTGATTTCCTGAAGAAGCCCAAGGGCGAAACGCGTAGAAAAAGACTCAATTGGACTTTAACCAATGCCTGTATATGCATTTTATGCATGAAAAAACTGTGAGTGCATTTCTATTGGTATATACTTTTTTACCTAAGATACTGCACTATTTTAAGTTTGTTTTTTAGAATTTCACTGAAGAATATTAAAGCCTTTTTACAGTCCATGTTGATGGGTTGGATTTGCCTCTTTTACTTGTGAGTGCAATATATCACTTAGCCACCAATATTGGAATTACCATCTACACTATATTGTGTTGTTTTTTGTTTTTTTTTCCCTATATATGTTCCTGCGCCCCATATATTTCTGGTTTGCTTGCATTCTTAGTCATGAACGATGAATGTTATAAATGTCAGTACATCACACTTGTATTTTCTTACTCATCGTGTACAACAATTGGTCCATCTTTACTGACTGCTTCTTCTTTGATTAGTTGAATCAGTTCAAAAGTCTTACTTATGGGACTATCTGGATTGGGCCATTTCGGACATTGGAAATGTCTCACTTCAAGAACATAGTCATCCTATAGGAAAAAAATCAAAAGATTCTGCTAACATTCTCATTGTGATCGTCATTCCTGAAAGAACATGCATTTAGCTATTCATAGAAACAAAGAGTTACGTCCGTACATCATGTTTTTACACATTATCACGAATCTGAACTCTCATGTGATTTATGCAAAACAAGCATCTTTTACAATACGATACTACGTTATTACAGGAATGTCACCGCTTCCAGTTTGTGCATTGAGATGAGGGGCAGTATTTCTAATATGGCACGGCTGTATAAAAGCAAATGTTTTGAGCTAAAGAAAAACAACCTTTACTACACCATGAATGCAGAGCCTACTATTTCAAATTAAAAAATCTGTTATATACCCAGTTGTCCTACAACTTTAAATTATTGCTTATGAGGAGAGCTTTTAATAGCAATCCTTACTGCACCCAAGTAGTGCAGTCAAGCCCTGTGTAGTGCTCTCCAAACAGCTACAAAATTAAAACATTGAGTCATATTTTCTCTTAACTCTACTTTTCACACTGGTTATTTTTCCAATGCAAAGCTAAGCACAGACTTTATATATATATATATATTATATACTACGGTAAATTCCAAGGTACCATATTTCTACTGAGAGTTCTCAGGTCTTTTGAGTACTAGATTGGAAGAGCAATGTAGTTAATTCTGCCTACATTCACTCATCCTAAGTGAACTCTTCACTAATATGTACTAAGTGTTCATATAGTCATGGGCGTAGGAACCCCTAAAAATCTGGGGGGGTAGCATTTTTACTGGTAGGGTATATTCTTGTTCAGTAAACTGGGAATTGTTCATGGCAAATTTTCTCAGTTTTCACAGAGAAGCTCTTTATTAAACAAACAGGTCAAAGAAAATTAACCAAAAGTTTGGCCTATATTTCAGTTATTTCACTTAGAACAACTGGTAATAATACTTTAAGTAATGCACAATTGCCAAAAGATCCTACAGAAATGCAATGATGCAATTAACCCTTTCCGCATTTGTGGTCTTGGAGCAGACAACACTTAAATACTCTTATAGAAATATTTTATTAACTGCAGGCAGAGTAAGACCCTACAACCAACGCACTATAGTGGTTATGGTGCAAAGTAGCTGTTTTGCACACTGGGGCACAGTCATGATCCCCAAAACTGTTCCCACAAAGTTAGAAGCATAGTGTTGTCCAAAATGTCTTGGTTTATAACCTACAGCTTACAAACGCTCTACTGGATGATTGGGAGAAAATTCCCACAGAAACTCACAAAAAAAGACAAATCTTACAACCACAGATGGAGCCCACTGGACATGGCCACAGAGACTACTATGATTTATTGAAGGAACCATCTAAGACTCCTAACACGTCATACACACAGGAACATATCCACACACTTAAACACTTGAATAACATACACACGCATGCACACACTTACATACACACACAATGGGTTAAACATGTGTTACAGGGAATCATTATCTTCCCTTTGAGTATGACATGCCTGCTCATACACACATATGCACTGCTCTTACGCATGCCTGCCCACAAAAACACACATATACGCTGCAATTGCCTGCACATACACACTTGCTAGTACTCACACATATGCACTACCCTTATACACGCCTGCCCAAACATACATAATCTGCTCACACACACACACGCCTCCCCATAAATATACACTGCCCTTGCACATACTTAAAAAGACGTATACACTATAAGACAAATACACTCCTTATATACACACATATACACTGCCCATACAGACGTACACCATACAGACGTACACATATACACTGCCCATACAGACGTACACATATACACTGCACATATACACTTCCCATACACACGTGCACACATACAGTGCTTATACACACGTGCACATATACACTGCCCATACACACATACACATATACACTGCCCATACAGACGTACACATATACACCTGTCCATACAGAGCGTACACATATACACTGCCCACTAACACAGCAGTACACTGCCCGATACAGACGGTACACATATACACTGCCCTTACAGAACGTACACATATACACGCCCATACAGACATACACGATATACACTGCCCATACACCACATACACTGCCCATACAGACGTACACATAGTACACATGCCCATACAGACGGTACACATATACACTGCGCATACAGACATACCCACATCATAGTACTGCCCGAGTCAGACATACACATATACACTGCCCATACAGACATACACATGATACACTGCCCATACGACGTACACATATTACCACTGCCCATGACAGACTCCACATTTACACTGCCATAACAGACGTAAGCATTTATACCACTGCCCATACAGACATACACATATACACTGCCCAACTACAGACGTTGTACACATATACACTGCCCATACAGATACGTACACGATAGACACTGCCCATACAGGACGTACACATTTACACTGCCCATTACCAGACATACAGCAGATACACTGCCCATACCAGACGTACACATTTACACTGCCCATACAGACGGATACACAGTTACATGCCCATACAGACTTAGAGCATATACACTGCCCATACCAGGACATACGCATACACACTTTGCCCATACAGACGAATACACATTATACACTGCCCATACAGACGTAGCACATATACACGCCCTTACAGACGTACACATCATACACTGCCCATACAGACGTACACATTTACACGCCATACACAACATACACTGCCCCCATACAGACGGTACACATATACACTGCCCCATTACAACGTTAGCACATATACACTGCCCATACAGACGTACACATATACACCGTGCCCATACAGACGTACACAGTATACACTGCCCATACAGACGTACAACACTATACACTGGGCCCATACAGACGTACCACATTACACTTGCCCAGTACAGAGCATACACATATACCACTGCCCATACCAGACGTACACATACTACACTGCCCATACACAGGTCCACAGATAAACTGCCCTACAGACATACACATTATACACTCCCATACAGACAATACACATGATTACACTGCCCATACAGACATACATTGGATGTACCAGCTGCCCATCAACAGACGACACATATACCACTGCCCATACCAACGTACACATATACACTGCCCCATAACAGACATACACATATGCACTGCCCATACAGACATACACATATACACTGCCCATACAGACGTACGCATATACACTGCCCATACAGACGTATGCACATACACGCACATATACGTAGCTGCCTTACCATATGTATATGCACACAGAAATCTACCATCTTCGTTCTCCACATCATACCCCCCCCCACCTTCGTCCTCCACATCAGACCCCCTCCCACCCACCTTCATTCTCCACATCAGACCCCCAACCACCTTTGTTTCTCCACATCAGACCCCCACAAACCTTTGTTCTCCACATCAGACCCCCCCAAACCTTGTTCTCCACATCAGACCCCCCCACAACCTTTTGTTCTCCACATCAGACCCCCCACAACCTTTGTTCTCCACATCAGACCCCCCCACAACCTCTTGTTTCTCACATCAGGACCCCCCCACAACCTTTGGTCTCCACATCAGATTCCCCACACCTTTGTTCTCCACATCAGACCCCTTCCGACCCACCTTCATTCCTCCACATCCAGACCCCCAACCCCACCTTTGTTCTGCCACATCAGACCCCCACAACCTGTTTCTCCACATCAGACCCCCCACAACCTTTGTTTCTGCCACAATTCAGACCCCCCCACAACCTTCGTTTCTCTACATCAGAACCCCCCACAACCTTTGTTCTCCACATCAGACCCCCCAATAATCAACCACCCACCCACCTTGGTTCTCCACAAATCTTACCTTTTATTCCTTCTCCCTCCTTTCTACTTTTTCTTCCTTCTTCCTCCCTTCTGCTTTCTCTTCCTCCTTCCTGCTTCCTCCTTTCTGGTTTCTGTTCTAACTTTCCTTCTGTTTGCCGCTCGAAGTCTGTGCAGTGCGGCTGCACACAGCTGTTTCTGCTGAGCGCCGGGACTGGATATAATCGTCGTATCCCGTCTCCCGGCGCTCAGTTACAGACAGCTGGTGAGTGTGACCTTAATGCAGCTGCAGCCTGCAGGACTGGTTGGGGAGATCACGGATTTCCCTAACCAGTCCTGCAGGCTGCAGCTGCCGATTTTCTGGGGGGGGAACCGTCCCCCCGTCCCCCTCGGTTCCTACCCGTGCATATAGTTAAGTTGGGGGTAATAACAGTACCATCTATCTTTGGAATCATCATGTACTCTGTTTAACTTCCTCATTTTGCTCTCTAAGTTTTCCCATGGTTATCTACTTGTTTTTCCTTTCCTTCATTTCCCTCTTCATCTTAATTGCACAGGTTCATCCTCCTATCTTAACCCCACTGCAACTCTCTCTCTTGCTTTGACATTCACTTTGTCTGCAATGAATGACTTAATGACTCAACAATCCTACACCCACGGCTGGACTAGGCTTAATATCAGCCCTGGCAAATAATGCCAGCTCTCTATAAAGTGACATAGGTGCAGCCTTCTACTGGATAGATCACGTAGCACACTAAATTCTTACACTTAAGTAGTATGCGTGTGTGTAAATACAGCCAAAGGCTGACTGATGGGATATGCTGTATAACCAACAGTAAAGATATGTGGGAGGTCTGCGTATCTCCCAATCTATTGGATTGCTGCATGGTTCTCTTACTCTTCTCTACTATCCACATCTTGGGTGACTTCAATATCAACAATCCACCTTCCCCAGCTATGCTCAAACTGTAATCTGTGAACACTCTACTGCAATTTTAACCTCATCTGTGCCTGTTCATCACATGCCATTGCCAACAGATACACATGTTAAACAAAACAGGCATTTGAGGTCTCCAGTGATCTAGTGATGTCCGGATCATGAACGAATCGTTGATCCGATTCTTTTTAGTGATCCGGATGAATCGCTTCAGTAGACTGAACGATTCATTTGTAGCAGTTCAGTCTGTGAATCATGCAGCTGTAACCTGATCCTAGAGCTGTGAGTCATCTGCAGAGCACTCAGACACAGACTCTGGGGTCAGGTTACAGCTCATTAATTCACAGAGGAACGATGACTCAGAGAGTCGTTCAATGATTCGAATGATCCGAAGATTCAAATGATCCGAAGAGTCGAATGATTCAAATGATTCGAATCTTACAGGGATCCGGATCTTACAGAGATTCGAATCATTCAGAGAATATTACTGATACCATACTTTTATAAATAAATTAACCCTTAACACCCCATTAAGCATAACTGCCTCTAAATTAACCTGTGACACCCCATTAATCATAACGGCCCCTGAAATTAACCCTAAATACTCCATTAACCATAACTGCCCCTAAATTAATTGCATGTACTCCAGATAAATTGCCTAATAAATTGGTTTGGTTGATGGGGTCTTTAGTGTTAATTTAGGGGCAGTTATGGTTAATGGGGTGTTTAGGGTGAATTAAGGGGCAGTTATGCTTAACGGGGTGTTAAGGGTTAATTTAGGGGCAGTTATGCTTAATAGGGTGTTAAGGGTAAATTTA